>JAIEZT010000021.1:11482975-11614594 GCA_019594935.1 Periophthalmus modestus
CCTTAGATCTGTGTGAAGGGAGGAGCTAACTACACTGAAACTGTAAACGGCTATTGTCTTCAGTTTCAGCTTCAACCTTTTACGACCCTGCTATTGTTCTCTTTGTTCTGGGTCTGAGGATGGAGTTATAGGGGCCCCTAATCCTGTTGAAGGAAGGATTGTCTTTCCTTACAAAAATAGCTTCTTAAACTCCTCTTAAACCATTTCTTTTTTTTCTGGCTAAGATCTGAGCTTCACTATCTTCAAAGGAGTGGTTAGAAGCTGATGAGAAGAGATGGAGATGTACAGCAGACTGGGGTCCCGAGCTGCTCTCACGTCGGTGTTGGTACATCCTCTTATGAAGTGTCTGTTTAGTTTCTCTAATGTAACTCTCACCGGACTCTTCACTACACTGAATAGAGTAGACCACATTATTCCTCTGGAGTAGCACGGCTGTTAAAGGTTGAACAGGGTAGTTGCAGCTGAAACTGGAGACAACAGCTGTTTACAGTTTAAGTGTAGTTAGCTCCTCCCTTCAGATAAATATAAGGCAGTGTCCATCAGCACTCTGACCAAAACTGAAGAAGAGACTCGAATGAGCAGCGAAACGTCTTCACTCCTACAACGATTTGTCCAGATGACATTTTTAAACTTTGCCTTTTGCTATGGACCAGACCTGGACGACTTAGGGACCACACAGACCTTAAGGAACAGACTCAATACTTAATACTGATTCTGATACCATGATGATGAAAAAAAAAAAAAAAAAGACAATTTCTGTAGACAATAGAATGTGATTTTCAGCATTACAGTACTTTATTTAATATCACCATGTGGCCTTATATCCAGGTAGGTTCCATAGTCATTCATGGGTGTATACGAGTCTGTGTCTTATACTTGTTCTGATACAGATCAGTGTCACTTTTTTGGTATTGATTCTTGTTCAAAGGAATAAAATCTAGTTATACTAACCGATGCTAGTTTTAGTACTGATGAGTGTCTCATTTGCAATACTTTTTGATAACCGTAGTTTGTAAATAACAGAAATGTTCATTGTGATGATGTACAGTGGTCCCTCGTTTATCGTGGGGGTTACGCTCTAAAAATAATCTGCAATAGGCAAAATCCACGAAGTAGTAGCTTGATTTTTTACAATTATTATATATGTTTTAAGGCTGTAAAACCCCTCACCACACACTTTATACACTTTTCTCAGACAGGTATTAACATTTTCTCACATTTCTCTCTTGTTTAATTAATTAATTAATAGTGACTCACGAGTATTTCACAGTTCCTATGACCGTGCCTCTTCGTCCTGGCGCCGCTCCACCGTAGTGTCAGTCGAACATTTATGTAAATTTGTCTGAACACATTCTGTACTGTACAGGAGACACGGAGGAGACTGATGGACAATGGTCTACAGTCCCTCAGCCAATCAGGACGCAGAACACAAGGCTCGTTCTTATGCTGTAAAAAAGCACGTAAAATTACACTTAAAAAATCCACGAAACAGTAAGATCCTGAAAGGTGAACCACGATATAGCGAGGGACCTCTGTATTCATATTCTATAGAATAGACGTGTAGATTCATGCAGCGATGTAGCACTGTTCTCTCTATACAGTTCCATGTTGGATGTGAAGGACAAGTCAAGTCTAAACAAATAAGCCAAAAAATACTTCATTAATATATTCCAAGAAAATGCTCCAAAATTCCTATGGGACTTCCCGAGGTATCAGTGTTGACCTTGGTAAGGAGAAAGCGTTTGATTTGAATGTTTGTGAAGCCCAAACAGCAGGAGGTACACACATGGCAGAAAGGACATTTGAATGACAGCTCCTTACTCACTGCAAAAAATGACTATAATAAGATTTTGTCACTGAGGAAGCATGGGAAATCCAAGGATTCAAAATAATAATAATGGTAATGCGGTGCGTAAACATAGACTGTATGAAGAAGTGGACGGGAGTGTGAGGTCACCCATAGCGCCACTCAAATAAAGCTCATCGAGGCTAGCAAATATTGGGGCGAATGTGGAGACGATTTCTATATTTGGAAATCCGACTGCGAGTATCATAGCAACCAAAGAGCCAATCTGGAGCGAGGCTGTTGAAGGTAACGCCCTTCCTGCCCACACCACCTATTTACCACAGAGCGGGCACTTTGCAGGGCTGTCAATCAAACCTGTTGCTAATGCTAGCAGGAGCGCCTGATTTGTCTGTTACATATTTAAAACAAACTGCACTGTGTTTTTAAGAAAGAAATCCAACCAAGATGGCCACCAAAGTCTAATAAACTTAAGCATCTAAAATAATTTGCACTGACCATAGAAATCTTTAAATAGAAAGGCTCACCGTGGCTTTCAGAATGACGAAAAGGTAGAACCGTCGCCATAGCAATTAACAATTTAAAACAACATATCTTTTGAACCCGTCCTCAAACTGGCACATGATTTATACTCAAGACGGGGCATGTCTCTGTGAAGATAGATACATTTAACCCCATACTGTGGAACATTCCTGCCAAAGAAATAACATCTCCATGGAGACAAGCAGAATTATACGTAAACGAGACAATAGTCCATTTTTAATTGTTAAAGGCCCTGTACATGTTTCTTCCTCCCCCATGTAATTGATCAAAGTGTGTCTTGCCCAAACACAGAAATAGGTCTGCACGTGTTCTCTCTGCATGTAAAGATCAAAAATCAGGAAGTGCGCACTTATAAACTCATCATGGTGAATAATTAGGATGTTCCGAATGCATAAGGTCAGTGAGGAATAACTTTGGACAATTACAAACTGTTTCTGTTTTACACGTTTATGAGATCGTAAAAAATTCGGTACAGATCGTTTAATCCCGTTCTTCTTCTTCTTCTTCAGGTGATCCAGACGGTGACGGCGGTGGATAAGGACGACTTTGCCAACGGACAGAGGTTTTCCTTTGCGCTTCCCGAACATTCCGCGGTTAATCCCAACTTTACCCTCAAGGACAACCAAGGTAATTAAAGTGATCGATATGTTTGTTTCCTTTTCTTATGAAATCTGTGCACAGCCTTCGGCCATTGGCTCCACTCTGCCCTTTCTTCCGCCTTCGCTCTGTACAACCACTCTTGTTTTTTTTTCCTTCTCTCCCTCCTCCTCTCTCTTTATATTCCTCTGCTTTTTCTCCCTTTTTCTCCCTATGTCTCCCTCCCTCCACGTCTTTCTCTCCATCCCCATCTGTTTCTCTCCTCTCCCTGTATCTCTTCCCTTCCTTTCCCTCTCATCTGTTAGCTCTCTCTTTCTTCTATTCTCTCTCTCTATTATTCAGTCTTCTTCTGCTTGCTATATCAGTTCCTCTAACTCCTCCCTTGTCCTGCACCCCCTAACACCCTCTTCCCTCCTCTTTTTTCTCCCTCCTCTCTTCTCTTTCAACTCCCTTTCTCCCCTCGTCCATTCGCTCTCTCTTCCTCTGACTCCATCTTTCCCTCCTTCTTTCTCTCTTTTTCTCCCTCACTCCTCTCTTTCTTGTCTCTCCCATCTCTCTCTACTTCTCTTATCTTCCATTTGCTCTTTCCCTCTCTCCCCCAGTTTCTTCACTCTCTCTTTCTCTCACTTTCTCCCCTTCTCTCTATCTCTGCCTCTCACCCAAACCCTCACTCCCCTATCTTCTCTCTCCCCCATCACCCTCTTTCCTCTTCTCGTTCTCCCCCTTACTCCTTCTCTCTCTTCCTCCCCCTCTCATCTTTTCTCATCTCTTTCAACTCCCTTTCTCTCTCTCCTACTCCCCTCGTCCATTTGCTGTCTTCCTCTAACTCCATCTCTTCCTCTTATCCTATCTCACTCAGTCACTCTTT
The DNA here is from genome assembly GCA_019594935.1 of Periophthalmus modestus. Classification (NCBI taxonomy): domain Eukaryota; kingdom Metazoa; phylum Chordata; class Actinopteri; order Gobiiformes; family Gobiidae; genus Periophthalmus; species Periophthalmus modestus. The sequence continues at coordinate 11,486,788 of JAIEZT010000021.1, forward strand.
GTTCTTCCTTCTCTCTTTCTCTCCCACTCTCTCTCTGTCACTCCTCAGGCTTTCTTGTCTCTCCCATCTCTCTCTGCCATTTGGTCTCTCACTCTCAATTTCCTCACTCTCTCTTTTCTCTCTCTTGCCCAATCCCTCAATTTCCCCCTCTCTTCTCTCTCCCATCACCCTTTTTCCTCCTTTCTTTCTCCCCCCTCCCTCCTTCTTTCTCTTGCCCTCTATCTTCGTCTCTCCTCTCTTCCAACTCTCTTTCTCCCCTCGTCCATTTGCTCTCTTCCTCTTTTCTCTCTGTCTCATCTCTCCTATCTCTTTAATTCACTCCTCTTTCCCTCTCTCAATTTCTTCACTCCCTCTTTTCTCTTTCCTCTCTCTCATCCCTCACTTTCCCCTCTCTTCTCTCTCCCCCATCACCCTGTTTCCTCCTCTCTTTCTCCCCCCTCCTTCTGTCCCTCCCTCCCCCCTCTCTTTTTCCTCTCACTTTCTCACCTTTTCTCTTCCACCACCCCCCTCTCTCTCTATCGCTCCCAATACCCCTTTTTTTCTCCCCCCCTCCCTCGTTCTCTCTTCTGTCTCTCCTCCAACTCCCTTTCTCTCCTCGTCCATTTGCTTTCTCTCCCTCTAACCCCATCTCTCCCTCCTTCCTTCTCCTTCACTCCCTTCCCTCTTTCTTGTCTCTTTCTTCTCTCTCATCTCTCTCTCCTCTTGCCCTCTCTCTCAATTTCTTCACTCTCTTTTCTCTCTTTTTGTCTTTCCTCTCTCTCACCCAGTCCCTCTCTCTCCCCCATGACCCCTTTTCCTCCTCTCTTTCTCCCCCCTTCCTCCTTCTGTCTCTCCCTCTCCCTTTCTCTCCTCCTCCCAATTACTTCACTGTCTCTTCCACTCACTTTCTCACCTTTACACTCCCTCTTTCTGTCTTTCTCCCAACACCCCCCTTCCCCCTCTTTCTCTCCACCCATCCCTCCATCCCTCCCTCTCTCCCAGGTGTAATATGGCTGCATCTGTAAACAGCCGTCCATAGTGTGGTCCTAGGACTTATCTGTGATTGGAGCATATATTACCGCTGACCTTTCCCTGCACAAACGAGGCTTTATTGCTTTTCGAGGATGCTTATGTTTTTGTTTACGCTCACTTGTTTTTTGAGTTTGAATGGCATTTAGAGGAAATAATAGATATTGCTTTTGGTGATAATAAAAAGGCAAATGCAATTGAATCGTCAAGTTATTAAAAAGCTGGTCTGGTTTGGTTGAGTCCTGATGTGCACTAAAGTGAACCGAGACTATTTGCCTATTAGCTGAATGTGGCGTGAGCATGGGTGTTTTTTTTTTTTTTTGTTTTTTTGCACTAATAGCGTGTTTTGTCTTATTTTTGTAGTATGAAGCCTTTTTCAGCATTTGGGCTGTTGCTAGGTAGAATAATTAACGTCTATGACACATTAGAGATGCTAAAACTAACTACTCAACTGTGAAATAGTGCTATCTATTTTTTGCTAGCCATATTTTTCCAATATGGTTGAAAAATTAGAGCTATCCAGGATGCTAATAGGTGTGAAATCACTCATTAGGGGCTTGAATGACTATGCTAAGGAGGACCCAGGGACAGTGCACACTTACAGTAGCACAATACAGTAGCACAGCTGTGGCTACAAACATAACTTGGAGTGTGGGGATTGGATAATGCCCAACATTGTATAGACTTACAGATTGTTGACTTTGCAAAACCCATTACAAACTGTTCCCCGTTGGTTCTTAGTGTCTCAATTTTCAACTGTTTTTGATTGTGGACATACATAACCTTCTTTGGTATGCTCAAAAGTTAATATGTAAATAGACTGATGAAGTGACAATAATCTCAGCAGTTGTGCACAGTCTATAAGATCACATGCATTTAGAGGTTTTGGTTTGGTAGGGCATCTTACTTAATCATCTACAACTAGATTAAAATCATGTTTCAGCTGATTTCTGTTGCATTGCCCAAATATGTTCTAATATGTGTTGTGCCAGCCCCGCACTGCCAGCTCAATCCTCTTTATCTTTCCCTATGTCATCAGATGTATAATACTCCCTACAGTGAAAGCCTAGCCATGCAACTTCAATGTATTCTCCAACAATTTTCTTTATCTTTATTGGTACAGGGAGATGTGGAGCACCCAGACTCTTTTTTTTCAAAATACATCACAAACAAGCATATAAGTCCATATAAAACATTAAAAACAGGTTCAGCTGTGTGTATAAAAGTTTGTTACTAGATTATTAAACTGCGATTGTGGCTTCAAAGGTCCCAGTTTTGCTTGACCTTGAAATATATTCCATTTTTGTGAAGCAAAACAGCCAAAATCCCCGTTTTCCCCCCTTCTCAGTTCTGGTGCAGCCAGTCCTTAACTCTATACCAGACATGTCAAACTCAGGCCCATGGGCCAGATTTGGCCCGAGAGTTCATATCAAATATGTTTTAGAGCTGGCCCACTGTATTACTATGAATCCCAGAATGCTTTGCAAATGTGTTGGCGCCAGCCCCCAACACTTCTGTTGACGCTTATTAGCATCTGCTACTTGTTGTCTCACTCAAATTTAATCCACCCCTTCTGAAAAACATGCAGATATTGTTGAAATTTTCAATTAATATTTAGTTTGGCCCTCGACATAGTCTCAGTTCTTAATTTTGGCCCCCTGTGAGTTTGAGTTTGACACCCCTGACCTATACAGTCATGTGACCTGATATTAAATGTTCCTGTATCAATGATTACAATCAGTATATTCCATCCATCCATTTTCGTCTGCTTATGCGGAGCCGGGTCGCTGGGGCAGCAGTCTAAGCAGGGACTAACAGACTTTCCTCACCCCAGTCCCTCCAGCATGTCCCTGGTCTTCCCCGGGGCTTCCTCCTGGTGGACCAGCCCGGAACACCTCCCTAGGTAGACCCACCATCTGCGGGAGGATCCGTAAGGGGCTAGTGCAGAGAGATCTGGGTGATAGTCAATGGCAGGGGCCTCGACGACCGGATCTCTGGACATGGAGACTTGCTCTGGGGACAATCAGTATAGTAGAAAAAAAAAAAAAGACAAAAAATCAACCTCGGTTTTTGCCAGCCAAGAGTCTTCTACTACCTTCAGACACTTAGCAGTTATCCCAGCCAGCTCCATCTCTCCTATCCTCTGTGGTAGAAAGCATGGAAGAAAAGTCTATTTGCAGGTGTAGAAATGTCTTCAGCCATTTTGTGCCCTGTTAGCAGCTCCATCATTACCTTCTCTAGGGGAAATATCCCTCTGTAATGACCCACTATTGCCCCAGACGTTTGGCATGTTTGCCTCTAGTATTTTCAATTGGATTATAACCACTTGGCTCTCCGTCTTCTCTCCTCCCTCCCCAAGTGCCTCTATTCACGCCAAGGCTGGACCAGCAGACGGCGTTTGTTTCCATAGCAACGCCATTATGCTCTCAGGTGAACATCCCGGTGCCCATTTCGGTCTGGACCCCACGTTTGAGAGGAGAGCAGAGTCAGAACATAAACTCGGACACAAAAACAGGGGGGAAGAAAAGAGGAGGGGAGCGGGAAATCAATGTCATAACAGAAAGAAGCGAAAGAAGTTCAAATGGAGGTCTGGTTGCTTTTATACGGCAAAGCTTTCGAGTTTTTGCTGGGTAGTAATAGAGACTGGGTCAGAAAAGTGATATGAACTGAGAGGAGAAAGACTGAAAAATGTGGTGTTACAGACGGATACATATGCAGGATACAAGTGGTTCTCAAATGGTGTTGGTACTGCTTTGGTTTTCTGGGATATTTTTTCGTTATTTAGACCTGCTTTGACAATACTTTACCAAAATGATGGTGGACGTGATTGACAGGCGGATTAGCCAACCAGAGAGGTGCAAGGTTCGTTCGGGTCAAAACAAACATGGCGGTTTACGAGGAAAAAAAGTAAAAAAAAAACATATAACGCTGAGGACTAAGAAACGACATGGGTTTCTGCAGAATGAACACGTAAAGCTATTTGAGGTAAAAGAAGTAATATTTGTTCTGAACGAGGAGATAAGAGTGTATAAGAAAGTGCACTAAAGCCATGTTCCTTATTTCGAATTCTTATTTTGTGAGTATCATAGCAACCAAAGAGCCAATCTGGAGCGAGGCTGTGGAAGGTAACGCCGCTTTCCTTAGCAGCGATGCCAATCAAATCTGCTAACGCTAGCAGGAGCAAATCTGAGGAAAGAAGGCACTTGAATTGTCTGTTATTAATGTTCATATTTCAATTTACAGATGCAATAGTGAAATAAAAAATACCGGAATTGTGTAGAGCCAAAAATGAGCCAGAAAGACAGTAGCAGTTACAAAGAGGAGAGCGGCAGTTTTTCAATAGAAAGTGAATTGGAGAGTCCATAGAGCCAGAAGCGCACCCATGCTCACTTCCTATTTGGAACGCAGCGGCTACCAGGTTAGCTACGCATGTGATATAAATTAGCGGCTGTGGTTCTTCGATCGTCCCAAGTTATGACGGAGGATTGTCAGACGGGATGCAGAAGGGACAGGCTCGTCGGGCAACATTCAGAGCAAAAGTCGGTTCTTCAGCTCAGTCCTGGATCAGTTTTAGTTTGGTTGTGCTTGTCGTGTTGTTGCGTTTGACAGTCTAGACATTGTTCGAGCTCGGTTTAGTCGGATTCAGTATTTATTGTCAATCTCATTGGAAAACAGCCATTTGGATCATGGAACACTGCATAATACGATGTAATATGTAAAGTCTTGAATAAATCACTGTTCTGTGCAGCCCCTTTGTATCTTCCTGTTGTTTTGGATGTTGCAAGAGGAAAATATAATTGGTGAGAGTTTTACTTACAAATCTAATTTAAATCAATGTTGTTTTTTGTCATTTGCAATTTGCCCGAATGAAAGGAAATTGATTACTTTTTGCACGACTTCTTTCTTTCATAATATGTGTAGTTTAACGGTGGCTGCCGCATGTTTCCTCCATGTTATTTCCTGCATTTTGTTCCACATTATGGCGTTTGGCGTTTTACATTCAGAGTTTTAATCTCAGCTTGAGATGTCACCTCTCATATCTGACACTGTCCACTTTTCTCTCACACTGTGGTGGACCTCTAGCTATTTATAACCACTTTATTTCAGTTCAAAATGTGTAGACACCTCTCTACTTCTCTCCTTTCTTTTTCACTCCCTCATCTCCTCATATATCTCTCTCCTCTGTCTTATCTTCTCTCCCTCCCCCTCTATCTCTCCCTCTCTCACTCCTCCCCTCTCGCTCCCTCTTTCCCTCTTCCTCCCTATGCCATCTTCTCTTTCTCTCTCCCTCTCTTGGCCCTCCCTCTCTCTTTCTTCCCCCGTTCGTGTTTCTCACCTCCCTATAACGATCAAGTGTGAACACCCCTCTCTCTGTTTTTCTCCCTTACCTCTCTTTCTCCTTCTCCATCTTTCTTCCCCCTGTCTTCCTTCCCCTCCATCTCTCCCTCTTTCTCTCTTTTCGCTTCCTCCCTAAGCTCTCCTCTCATTCTCTCAGTCCCCGCACACTCTCCCTCCCTTGTTCCCCCCTCTGTCTTTCTTTCTTCTTCCCTGTTTCATTCCTCCTCCCGAGACCCCTCTCTTTTCCTCTTTCCCTTTCTCTCTTCTTCTTTCTCTCTCTCTTTACTTTGCCCGATCCCTTCTCTCTCGCTCCCTCTCTCTGCCTCCATTACCTCTCTCCTCCTTCCCTCTCTGTCTCTCTTTCTTTCTCTCTCCCTCCCTTGGTCCACCCTCTCCCTTCCCCCCTTCTTGTTTCACTCCTCCTCCCTATGCCCCTCTCTTTCTTTCTCTCTCCATCACCTCCACTCCCCATCCCTCCCTGTATCTCTTTCTTTCTCTCTCTCTGTCCTCTTTCTCCCTCCTGTTCACTATCCCCTTCTGTCCCTATGTCCATCTCTCTCCCTCTCTTGCTCCCCTCCTCTCTCTTTCTCCCCTCCTCCATGTTTCTCTCCTCTTCTCTATGCCCCCCTCCCTCTCTCTCTCTTTCTCCATCACCTCCCTCCCGGTCTCTCTTTCTTTCTCTCTCTCTATCTGTCTCTCTTCCCCTTTCTCCTTCCCTTTCACTACCACCCTTCGTCCCTATGTCCATCTCTCTCCCTCTCTTGCTCCCCTCCTCTCTCTTTCTCCCCTCCTCCATGTTTCTCTCCTCTTCTCTGCCCCCCCCCTCCCTCTCTCTCTCTTTCTCCATCACCTCCCTCCCGGTCTCTCTTTCTTTCTCTCTCTCTATCTGTCTCTCTTCCCCTTTCTCCTTCCCTTTCACTACCCCCCTTCGTCCCTATGTCCATCTCTCTCACTCTCTTGCTCCCCTCCTCTCTCTTTCTCCCCTCCTCCCTGTTTCTCTCCTCTTCTCTATGCCCCCCTCCCTCTCTCTCTCTTTCTCCATCACCTCCCTCACGGTCTCTGATTCTTTCTCTCTCTCTATCTGTCTCTCTTCCCCTTTCTCCTTCCCTTTCACTATCCCCCTTCGTCCCTATGTCCATTTATCTCCCTCCCTTGGTCCTCCCCTGCCTGTTTCTCTCCTCCTGTCTATACCGCTCTCTTTCTCTCTTCCTCCATCACCTCCATCCCTCTCTCCCTCTCTCCCTCTGTGTAAATAGTGACAGCAGATATTCAGTGTTTCCGAGGCGCTGTGTCTCACGTCTCCTGTGTAACTGGCAGTGACATTGTCCAGTTCTCCTCGTGGATTTTATTCTGTCACTTTTGTCAGACTAAACATCTCCAGCTCTGGACAAACTCACACACAATAACACAAATGTCACCTGGATGTACAACACATGTGTACTGCCCCGATGTGCCACACTAAGTATTCAAGAGAACATGAAACTACTTCACTAATTGACAGACACAGATTTTATGAGTTTTCTTAACTAGCACAGCGTGTGGTAGTAAAATGAATTGCAGCGGTGGATGAAGTGCTCAATTTTGTTACTGTAAAAGTAAAAGTATCATATGAAAAGATCTACTGAGGAAGGTATTTAGGTGCCCATCTAAAAATTAACTTTAAGAGTAAAAAGTAAAAATATTTCTCATAAGTTTTAATTTGTCAATGTATTAAATATAGTGATATTGATAAAAAAAATAAAATAAAATAAAATAAAATAAAATAAAATAAAATAAAATAAAATAAAAAAAAATAAAATAAAATAAAATAAAATAAAATAAAATAAAATAAAATAAAATAAAAAAAAAAATAAAATAAAATAAAATAAAATAAAATAAAATAAAATAAAATAAAATAAAATAAAATAAAATAAAATAAAATAAAATAAAATACAGTGGTCCCTCGTTTATTGCGGGAGTTATGTTCTAAAAATAACAGCGAGGGACGAATGTACACAGATTTTGGTCAGCAGATGCAATACGAATCATGTTCTTCATTTTGATTATGAAAAATTGATTTTGTATTTATTTGTTTGCTCAAAGCTGAAGCTTGAACTCGAAAACTTAACTCAGGATGTTTCCATGACCATGGTGAAAATAACGCCTCAAATCACATGAAAATTACTTTTTACTTTTCAGTTCAGTTCAAAAATGTAGTGGAGTAGAATATACAGATCGCTGCTCTGAAATATAGTGAAGTAAAAGTAGAAAGTATCCATAGTTTCTATTGGATATTGCAGTTGTTATAGTAGGCATTTGGCATAGTTGTAGTAGAAGTAGACATATCAGCAGTAATATTTATTTTACCTTTATTTTACCAGGCAAAACATTAAGAAAAAATTCTTATTTACAGTGCTGGCCTGTAGCAGTAGTACTATATACAGTAGTACTTAGTAGATGTTTTAATAGTAGCAGTAGTAGGAGAAGTAGTATTAGTGGTGATAGTAGTTGCAGCAGTAGTGTGGTTGTATAGTATTAGTAATAGTGGCTGTAGCAGTTCTAGTGATAATGTAGTAGTAGTAGTAGTAGTAGTAGTAGTAGTAATAGCAGCAGTATAGAGTAAAAGTAGTGATAATAGCCATAATAACAGCATCACCATTTGTTGTTTTTGTAGTGGTTAGTGTAGTGGTAGTAGTAGTACTATATACAGTAGTAGTCAGTAATAGTAGTAGTAGTAGTAGTAGTTGTTGAAGTAGTATTATTGGTGCTTGTACTTGCAGCAGTAGTCTGGTAGTATAGAATTAGTAATAGTGGCTGTAGCAGTTCTAGTAATAATGTAGTAGTAGTAGTAGTAGTAGTAGTAGTAGTAGTAGTAGCAGTAGTAACAATAGTATAGCAGTAAAAGTAATAGCAGCATCAGCTTCGTCGTTTTTGTAGTGGTTAATGCCAAAAGAGTCATTTTTTCAGTACTTCATACTTTTCCATTCACGTCTATAGTAACTGTCACTTTTACCTGTCTCTTACCTCTATAGTAAAAGTTGGTTTCCTGTTTCATCTTCCCTCCCACGCACAAAGCTAACTGCCTTCGCCAAGATTAGCATCCTCTCCGCGTAGCACAACATGTTTCCCACAATGTTTTCCTTGTTTGAAGTCTGAGGCTTCACGATTCCCGCGCTCTTTGTTAGTGATAAACGCACTCGCACACCTCCTCTGCACCGTCACTGCTGTTTTACCATATGCTCCACTCAGGAATCGCAGCGTGAACAAGTGGGGAAGCTAATGGAGATGACTGTGCGAGCGCTGCTGACTGAATGCAAAGCTGGACCAGGTTTGGGTGGAATTTAACACTCCTTTTAACACTACAATTGCAGGAGGGGGGTTGCCAGATAACGTGTCGCTCATAGAAGGAAAATACAGTGAGAGTGTTGTCTATGTGGGATTGTTTTAACACTAGCGAGCTGTGAAGTGTCTCCCACTATCCCCATTCATTCCCTGGTAGCACGTTTTATGTAACAAATATAGACGTGAAGGTGGAGGTGGATTTGACAAAAAAACAGCGATGTCACGATTTTTCAGATCACGATTTCAGTTCTCGTTTCAGGCGCACGGAGTCACTTCATGTCGTCGAAAGGTTTAGGAGTCTTCGGAGACTTCGTACAGGGTGGTCCAAAAGTCACTGACAGTAGAAAAAAATGCATAACTCTCTTTAAACGACCCTTCTGACATTAATATGAGCAAATGTAGCACCGAGGAACGAACCCTCATTGTACAGCGATACTTTGAGTCACATGGGTCAAATTCAGAAACTCAGAGGTGTTACCGTCGACATTTTAATACCAGAGATGCCCTGAGTGTAAATGCCATTAAAGCAATAATAAGTGGTTTTCAAAGACAGGGGGCAGTATGTGATCTCCACAGACCTGACTAGTCCTGATTTCTTCCTGTGGGGCTATCTTAAAGAAAAGGTGTTTGTGAATAAACCTCAGACAATAAACGACTTAAAACGTAACATCGAGGATCAAATAAGAGCCATAAGCCCAGAAATGCTTACAAATGCCCCAAACATTATTTTTTTTAAATTAGGTCTAGGGATGATGGCGATTCTGATTCAATTCGATGCTCGATTCCAGTGCAGAGATTGAAAACCTTTAAACTAGACTATAAAAAGACAAAACTGATCCAGATGTGTTATGTAACTGTTATTTATCTCTCAAAAAACTGCAGAACAACTTTGTTTGAATGACTACAACTACAACCAGTAGACAGTCCAATGCTGATATCTGTCTGTCTGTATCGATATTTGGAAGCCGATATCTGATCCAGCATTTTCTTTCAGCACTGGCACCGATATTCGATACCAGCATCATATCGGTGCAGCCCTAATATTGTCACTCTGGGAGCCAATCGCGATTAAGTTTTTCGAATCATATCGCCGATCTTTAAGTGGGAGCGCCACATGATGGATTGCAAACGGGTCTCCTTTTCATCCTCCTCTCCCTCGCTCTTTCTCCCTACATACTCCCTCCCTCTCTCCATCCCTCTTTCCCCCTCTCTTTCCCGTGGCGTGGGTCTCCTTCTTGTCTCCATCTCCCTCCGGCATCCCTTTCTCTCCCTCCCCAACCCCTCTCTTTCCCTTTTCTCTCTGTCTTTCTTCTCTCTCTTTCCCTTCCCTCTCCCTCGCCTCCTCTGCCCTTCTTTCCTCTCTCTCCCTCCATGCATCCCCCCTCTCTTCTCCATCCTTCCCCCTCTCTTCTCTCTTCTCCCACCCCTCCGTCTCGCTCCATCCAAATCTCTCTCTTCACACCTCCCTCACCCCAGCACCCTTCTTTCTCCCTCCCTCTACCTCAACCCTATCTTATGTTTTATTTTTTCTTTACCCCCTCTCTCCTCTTCTCTCTGTCCTTTCCCCGCCCTAAGCCTCTCCGTTTCTCTTCACACTTCTCCTCTCATCTTTTCCTTCTAAGCCATAGCGCTCCCCCCCTTTCATCGGGGTCTTAGCGCGCCCCTCTGTCACTGCGCATTAGAACCTCTCCGCCGTGTTCACTCTCTCCGAAAAGCAGACGGGCACCAAAACTGCATTCTGTTGACTCCCATATCTGATCATTAAACTTCTCCTCTTTTTCGACGACTGCTTTGTGAGCGGAACAGTCGGTGCCAGACGTAATACCCCCCCCTCTCTCTCTTTTGTAACGATGACAAATCCCTCTCTCTCTCTGTCTCTTCCCCTCTCTCTGTCTGTCACTTCACTAACTCCGCTATGACCTGCTTTCTGCACTTATTGTTTGAAGACACTGGATTGGGACCAGACTGCACTTGGCTCCATCCACACTGCAAATAAAACTGGCCACTGCTCAAAACTGCGGGGTGTTTGTGAGAGGAAAATGGCTTCAGATAATATTGCGGGGTTGGAGATATGGAAGAAATATCTAGTTGTGATTTTTCTGACGAGTTTTGTGGGTAGATTTGTGGTTTATGAGGATTCGGTTCAAACTTACTACATATTTCCGTATCTATTGCTTCATATTTCAGAACATGTTTGTACAGATCTAAACAGTTGGATGAGCCTTGCGCCATTTAACCAGAAGAAAACTGGTTGAAATTAAGATAAGATAAGATAAGCTATGCCTTTATTAGTCCCACAGTAGGGAAATTCCAGGTTTGCACCGCACAGTAACGGAAACATGTAGCAGAGGAAAATGGTGCCTGCAAAATAATTTAAGAAATAGAATTAAAAATAAACTAAAACTAAACTTAGGTGCACCGTGTAATGTTTTTGGACCTGCTTTGCTTAGAATTTTCCACTGTACGGCTTTAAATATATCTATCGCCATAGAGACAAGCAGGTAACATCGTCAGGCCAAGTTACAAGTCAGAGCTGTGGAGATGAGAATCTGGTCACAAAAAGAAAGAATACATGTTTTTCAAGGTACATAAAAAAAAAAAAAAAAAAAAAAAAAAAATCTAGTTGAACAAATGCAAGATGGATGACCTATTGTGGGACATTTCACCAAACTAATAACGTCTCCATGGAGAAAAGCAGGTAGCTGACAATCCATGAGAAAAGTTACATAGTGTACCTTAGTGTCTATTGGTTTACAAGGTAGTATAGTAGTAGTAGTCAGTCAGTAATACGTTTATTTGAACTGAAAGAAACTTTAAGCCATGTTATAATGTTGTTACGTCCTCAAAAACAGACCTAGAGTTGCGTTTTGTTTCATTCACACATGTTTCTCCAAAGCACAAAATGCTCTGTTCCACTTTGTGATGTCATGAAGTGGCAGATTTCAAGTTAACAGCCACTTTTAGCTTCTGTTGAGTAGAGATGGTCAGAGATGGTCCAGGTCAGAAATGATCCAAATGATTCTAGTGAAGGTGTATGGATTTTAAAAACACAACGGAGCACTTCCTGTATTACCGCGTGACATCGCAAGAGCGTTTTCCATTTGAGCGAAGAAGCGAAGGGTTATGTGTGTTTACCATGTGTGAATGAAACAAAACGTAACTCCAGGTATGTTTGGGATGAGGAAACAACATTAAAACATAGATGAGAAAATAGTCCTTTAAAATCAAAATAGGGACTAATTTGGGACTAAATGCAGAACTAAACCTGAACTAGACCAGTACTAAACCAGGACTAGAACAGAACCAAAGCAACATTTGTCTTGTTTCCTTATGTTACCTAATATTTCATTTCAAACCCATTGTGTTTTCCAACTATTATGACAATTCCGTTGAACTCTTTTGTGCAGTTTGCCGTTTGATTCAAGGCCAGATTATTGGAAATGCTTCGGATGCTTTTGAACAATGGATTTAGCGGCAGATAGCGCCCCACTTTATCTCCTTTGTGTCGTAATCTGCTCGGAGAGACGTCCTCTTCTGTTCTCCACAGGTAGTTCGACAATCACAACTTCTCACGGAACCATTAGCTCTCATCTCTCAAGGATTCGTTTCACGCCCGCCGTCAGTTTTGTTAAAAGCCATTATATTCTTACTATTGCTGCGGTTTCTATGGATCCGCAGCTCTGTTTAACACACCGCACGGATTGATCGGAGCGATTTCAAAATCAGTTACTTTCAAAGAGCCGTTCAAAAGACTGACCTGATCTATATTTGTTTATATCACTGAAGCCAATGTGAGAACTCATTTACAAACTGCAAACGAACCACAGACCAAGGCTAAGATGTGTTTAAAATGGTTTGAACTTAAAAAAGTAATTGCACCACCACTGTAATAATAATAATAATAATTTAAAAACAGATTATTATGATGCTGAATATGTTTTTTGTGAACAAATCTCTCAGTCGTGTTGCCTGCTGTGCTCCAGTGCTGATTCTTGAGTTGGTTCAGGATTAATCAGTGTAAAAATGCATAAAAGTTACAAAGAAAAAGATTTGGTTCGTTAAAAAAAATGAGATCCAGTTCCAACAGTTCACGTTAAGGAACTGTTCAAAAGACCTGACTCGTTTACGAAGGTTCCATCGCTAATCGAAGCTGAAAGGAACATTGTCGTTTGGTCGATTAATTGTTTGTTGATTATTGAATTATTAAATTATTCCAAGTAGGGCTGTAGGCCTTTAGTCGATTAATCAGTTGATAGAGTCTTAGTCGACCAAAACTTGTGTTTGTTCTTCATCATGTTATTTAGATTATAACGATTCAATGAAGATTTGGGATTTTTGGGGATTTATATGTAAAAAGGTAGATTAAACTCACGATTCACAAGTTAAATCTGCCTTTATATACACTACCAGTCAAAATTTTGAAGTTTTTTTTATATATACATACAGGAGACTATATATGTGAAGCAAGACGTAAGGAATTATGTAGCGAAGAAAGACGTAAATGACAACTTTTTTTTTTTTTTTTTCAAATTCTAAAAATAGCCACCCCTTGCTTTGTCATAAAAAAATTGTAATTATTTATCTTTTTTTTTTCTTCACTACATAATTCCATATATCTCTCCCCCATCTAGAACTCCATCCTCAGACCCAAAACAAAGAGAACAATAGGATGACCAGTAAAGGTTGAATAGGGCCGTTTCAGCTGAAACTGGAGACAATAGCTGTTTACAGTTTCAGTGTGTCCTTTCAGATAGATATAAGGCAGTGTCCAGCAGCAATCTGACCAGGACTGAAGAAGCGGCTTGGATGAGCAGCGAAACGTCTTCACTCCTACAACGATTTGTCCAGTTGACAGATTTAAACTTCATCTTTTGCTGTAATTGTTTAAATGCTTGTTTTGGCATGAACTCCCCCTGCAGGTGTAATCTTCCGAATGCACTTTGGGTCAGATACACAGAGATACGTAATAGTGTTGAGAGTTTTAGCCACTCCCCCTTTTGGGTCGACCAAACGATGGGCAGCACGTGTCTTTCGTCGACTGCAGCCAAACTGTCCAAGATCCGAAGCCTTGTTCCTGGCATTTCCTTGTTTGTCACAATGGGAGTGCTCCGTGAGTGCCGAGAAGCACAGTGCGTAGGTCAAACATATTACAAACCATTATGTCTGTACCAGGAGGCATCTAAAAGCCCTTTAAATAGAAGAAACCATTTGCGGTGATGAAATACCTTTTTGAAATGTTATAATGCGCGTGCCATTTGAAAAAAGTAATTACAGATGTTTAAAAATGCCACAGACTTAAGTAGCAGACACATCCACTATCTTATTGTAATCACTTTGTAATGTCAAGCTATTGCCAAATGTGGTGTATAATTAGCATCTGAGTCAATCGCGCTTGTGTTTCCTTCCTTTTTAAAATACCTATGGATGTAATCAGCAGTCCTTCACTGTTATTCAATTTTAGATGTGAGTCTGGTCGCCGGTGAATGTCCCTCAGTGCAGATGGGCGTGATTGACAGGTGGATGATCAGGGACACGCATCGGTCTGTCTGTATCAAAACAAATACGACTGCTTATGAGGAACAAAGAAAGGGGGGGAAAAAAGTATATATATTTCATAGGGGATTGAACAACATCACGGATTTCTGCAGCATTCCTCTCTATAAAAAATACAGAGCGATATCGGTCTGGGTTTGACAGACAGTGAGAATAGGCCACGCCTCTTTAATTAATTGCTGCTTGGTAAAGTAAGTATATCGTTGTGTACATCGATGTGACCAGCTTTGTGAAATAGAACATTTGAATTATGAAGTGAAGCTAATGTGACATAAACAGATAAAACTTCAAACCTATGTGTATGTTTATGGATTATAGATTGAATTGAAGTTGTGTATTTTTTCTTCTAAAATTATTATTATTATTATTATTATTATTATTATTATTAGTAGTAGTAGTAGTAGTAGTAGTAGTAGTAGTAGTAGTAGTAGTAGTAGTAGTATTAATTAATTTTTTTATTTTATTTTATTTTATTTTAAGACGAAGTAGGCCTTTTATCGGAAATTTCAGCTCGATTTTTATTTTATTTTATTTTTTTATTTTTACAATCAGCTGTCTGCCAAAACCTTACCTCCATACTTTAAAAAATTATATATATATATATATATATATATATATATATATATATATATATATATATATATATATATATATATATATATATATTATTATTATTATTATTATTATTATTATTATTATTATTATTATTATTATCAGCTCAGTTGGTAGTGTCTGTCCACTTATCCGAAGGTTGCGGTTCGAATCCCTCTCTCGACTTAAACATCATAACATCATCGGTAGAACGTCAGTCAGATCCACCGACCCACAGGTTGGCGGTGCAATTCCAGCTCCCACAGATAATTGCCATTGTCGTGTCCTTGAGCAAGACACTTAACCCTCCTCCCTATTTATTTATTTTTACTGAGTTATTTATTTTTCATTTTTAGTTCTGTACGATTATGTAATGACCTGCATAATCAAGATTAACCAATTAATCTTGACATCTCTATTTACAAGCCTCTGCTGTGATATTTGGGGCAGAACCAAATTTGCAATCAACAGCTTTAAACAGAGACTCGAAATACACATAAGTAATGTCAGATCACTGCTTTCAATGAGGATTAGCCTGGTTCGGTTTAGCTCGGTTTAGCAGCAGAGGATTTGAGATAATGAACTTGTGATAAAACTGCTTTGCTTATCGCCATAGAAACACGATAGTTTGTCCGCCGTTGCGCCGTGTTGATGTTAATTATGGCTTTTCACATGTTACGCAACAATCCAATACAACCCCGACTATTACGCTGCTCTGTTAGACCCAAATTAGTTTAACGCCCCCTCCTGTCACACTATCGACATTACAGGGAAAAGTCCATACGAAATGACTGGTTTCAAAAATGTTATAGCAATTAACGCGTCTATACTTGCAGCTGGACCTGAACTGGATGGTAGCATCAGGGAATTAGCGATGCCAGAACAGTGGTTTGAATGCACTGTACTGCTGTTTGGGTGTGTGGCTTGAGTGACGGTAAAGATGTTTCTGTTTTTAGTTACTACAGATTAGTTGTTGTAGTTGACATAGTTGTTTTAATCGAGTTAAAGGTCCTATATTGCACAAAATTGACTTTTCTGAGCTTTAAGCCATGTTGCCTCCTCAAAAACATACCTGGAGTTGTGTTTTGTTTCATTCACACATGTTTGAGTAATGTATTATTAGTCTGTCACATCTCAAAACCTCAAAATGCTCTTTTCCACTTTGTGATGTCATGAAGTGGTAGTTTTCACATTAACAGCTCCTTTTATGTTTTCGTCAGTGGAGATTAGCAATTCCAGGGCTAACATTATCCAAATGATTCTAGTGGAGGTGTACCGAGTTTAAAAACACAGTGGAGCACTTCCTGTATTACCACATGATGACATCACAAGGTGGAACAGAGTGTTTTCTGTTTGAGAGAAGAACTCAATATGCAGTGTTTGTGTGAATGAAACAAAACACAACTCCAGGTCTGTTTTTGAGGAGGAAACAACATTATAACATAGATCAGAAAATAGCGTAATATGGGCCCTTTAAAGGTGTAATATGGGACTTTTCTGGTAGGGTCTGTCACCTGCTTGTCTCCATGGAGATCTTATTGTTCCTGGGATGTTCCATTGCATCTATCTCTATTAGCGACAAGCAAATGATGCCGTAATTTCATGTAACCTGGGTACTGCTGACAGGTGACCTCACTTACATTAACAGTGCATGTTTTTAATTGTTTTATTTTGCATTAAAAATACCTATAATTGAATAATTGTAAGACGGATGTTTAATGTTATACTGTGGAACATTTCAGGCTAGACAAGCAGTTTGTAGATCCTTCACTAGAAAAGTTATGTATTCAGCGTTTGACTACTTAGATATTTAGTTTTCAATGAATATTACTTAACAAGGGTCAGGCTGGTCATTTGGATTTTAAAATGTTTTTATCAACCCCGAACTACATGATCCCAGTTTTTTAATTTCACTTTTGTGTCCATACATCAAGATATGGACATTAAAAACCGACAAATCAGGCACCTTCTTTCCCCAAGGTTGCTCTTGCTAGCCTTAGCAACAGGTTTGATTGACAGCATTGCTAAGCGCCCGCTCCCTGTTGAACCAGCAGTGCAGCCTCGCTCCGGATTGGCTCTTTGGTTGCTATGATACTCACAGTCCGAATTCACTCCTATAACCGCCAGCCTCGATGAGCTTCATTTGACTGGAGTCGAACGCTATGGGTGACGTCGCACTCCCTCAGTCCACTTCTTTATACAGTCTATGATTATGCTTTTGTATATTTATGGAAATAGGGCCCCAGAGAGATCGCTAAATTACTCAAACTTGCATGGATGACATCTAAAACCTCTTCAAGCTGTGTTTTAATGAGGGAGCAAAGTTATAACATGATAGAAAGCTACAAAAAGTCGACTTTGTGTAATACAACCTGTTACATCGTCTGTACTCTACATGGAAGCTTTATGGTAGCTAGTATAGCATTTAAATGGATAAAATACACTGTTTTTGCAAGTTTAATTGTCAGCCTTTAACCCTGCATGTCCTATGGCTATTTTACACTTCATTTAAACTATGTCTAAGCCCTTATCTGGAAACTAAAGTGTAAAGAGGAGCGCGGTTTGAGATCTTCCGTACTGCAGCACACACCCCCAGAGTTCACGACAGAAGCCCAGAGAGAGGCTGTCTGTGTGGGCTTGTGTCTGCAGAGATGTGCCCAGCCACGCCTCTGTGCGGAGCTTATTTTAAGACGCTTTGTGCTTCCTCCATATGTTCCACTGTTATCGTGATGCTAGCGTTAACATACAGGGTACAAAGGGCATCAAAGATATCTTTAAACTATAGTACGTGACTCCATATGTGTTTTTTACTGTATATGGGTATTAACATGTACATCTGAACAGATTATTCAAAGTCAAATCTCTTTCTCTTACAGGACACATGATACATTGATGCTAATAAAGGCGATGTACCTGATTTTTACCATCTTAAAAACACGAAAAACAAACCAAACATTTTGCAGTAGGCTAAAGTTGTTCCTCAGTTACCTTAAACGTTCTGAGCATCCTAATTATTCACCACGGCGAGTTTAAAAGCACTTTTCACAACAGAGCGAAGTGATAAAGCGAATGACAACTAGCATGCGAATGGGCACTTCCTGATTAAAGCACAATAAAAATGCTTTCTAATCAGACGGCAACAGCGGCTAAGTCGGTAGAATGTTTGTCCGCTGATCTGAAACGTTGCTTTTTCAAATCCCGCCCTCGACATAAACCTCATCGGTAGAGCGGTGCGATTCCAGCTCCCACGGATGATTGCCCCTTCGTTGGGTCCTTGGGCACGACGCTTAACCCTCCTCACCCCCAGTGTCTGCGCACACCGGTGCACGAGTGTGTGGGTGAGTGTTTTTGAGTGCCTTGAAGGTGGAAAAGTGCTGTATAAAACGTGACCATTTACCAGATGCCGACAACACGCAGTTATTTTGACCTCAAGAGCTGCTTATACAGTATATATATGCACCGGGGCAAGACATGAATGCATTATTAATCTTACATACAGTTCCCCTTTAATGCTCAGCGTTGCTTTACGGTTGTGCTCTGTTATTCCATACTTGACGATGGCAAACGCTATTATAGCCATAGACGACCACCACCAGTAACTTAATCTCAACACATTCATACATTTTTATTCATTTAATATAGACGTGGCAATTACACTGGATGAACAGATGTATTGTTTCAAGTGTTACACAAAAAGGCGCGACATCTTTCAAGAGGCTTTTAGACCAAACAAAACTGAAAATGACCAAAGTAAGTGCACAATTATGTTAACCTATAGCCTTGCCATGTGATTTCAAGTCACTGAGGTTGTAGTGTCATTTGGCTGAACACATTTTTGTACTGTACAGGAGACACGGAGGAGACTGATGGACAATGGTCTACAGTCCGTCAGCCAATCAGGACGCAGAACACAAGGCTCATTCATACGCTGTAAAAAAACATGTAAAATTGCACCAAAACAGCGAGACCATGAAAGGTGAACCGCGATATAGTGAGGGACAACTGTAATTTGGTCTATTTTGTGCTGTAGTGTTGTCATGATACCAAAATTTTAAACTTGATTTCGATACTGAGGCTCAATACTGATTACGATACCACAACAATAATAAAAAATATTCTTTATTTAGACAATAGTAAGTCATTTTCAGCACTAAATCATTCTTTAATATTACCACGTGGTCTTATATCTGTGTAATCCCCCAGTCGTCCAGTAGGTTCCATAGTGGTCCATGGGCGTATACTAGTCTATGTGTCTTATACTTGTTCTGAAACAGCTCAAGATCATTCTAAAACTATTCAGGAAAGGTTCATTTCTGCCCCGTGAATGTGACTTTTTTAGTATCCATACCTGCTCAAATGAGTGTCTCGTTTTTGTATCGATTAGAGTCTGATTTTCCATATATTTGACTACCCTTTTGTACTGTAAGGTCACGGTTTAGTAAAACTTGTTCGAGCGTATCCAGTCGCATACTAAAGAAATGTATATTTAACTGCCCACCTCATTTCTACTTTGCAAAAATCGCTCACACTTGACCCTGTAACTTAACACTGCCAGTTGTGAAGTGCCAACAAAGTTATGTAAGCGACGCTAGCTAGGCCTGTCATGCTAATACTTTTGGAGGAGTGTAGAAAGCAGGTCATTTGCCAGTTAGCGCGTGGTACTAGCTTAACGAAGCCACCGCTCAGAGAACTCCACAGGGCTGTTTGCAAACTCAGGTCCATGAATATGAAATTTATGCTTCAGAAATAGTGTGAAAAGTCAAAAACCGTAACTGCAATTTCCACAGGCTTTCAAACAAAAATACTATTTATTCTTATGGATGGGTAGAGAGATGCCAGACTGAAAACTGTCAAGTAGAAGCAAAAAAAAAAAAAAAAAAAAAAAAAAGTAGTTATTCAAAGTACTTCTTATGTAAGTCTAAAAAGTATTTGGTAGGAAATACAACTACTGACAGCTTGTGTAATGCTTTGGTATTCAGACAATTATACTATGCAAATTATAGACTCCTATCGTATACAATCCTCATAAGCCAAAATGACTTAAGCTGCATAAAATGAATATAAAACGTAACCAGTTGGTAGCGTGGAGATGACAGTGGTGCAGCTGGTTAAGTTTTCTCCCACAAACCAAAGGGTCACGTGTTAAAGTTGTTGCTTAAGACACTGCAAAAGAAAGACTATCCAGCTTAAAACCCTTCTGAGTGTTTTTATTTGGATGTAACCCTGAAGAGACTGGTTGAATTATACCAAAAATAATAATGTCAGTAGTGTACTATAGCAAAAGACGAAATTAAATCTGTCAACTGGACAAATCGTTGTAGGAGTGAAGACGTTTCGCTGCTCATCCAAGCCGCTGCAGACTGTGGTCCTGAGCTGCTCTCACTTCGGTGTTAGTACATTCTTTCATGGAGTGTCTGTTTAGTTTCGCCAATGTATCACTACACTTTGATTTGTCCAGTTGACACGTTTAATTTCGTCTTTTGCTATGGATCAGACCTGGACAACTGAGGGATTACACAGACAAAGGCGTACTATGTAACTTTTCCAGGGGGGGGAGAACTTCCACATGTTTGTCTCCATGGAGATTGTACCGCTTTGTATTGCGAAAAAACGATATCGTCGATTGACAGAAGTTGGATATAGACCCAATAAATTCTGCAGAAACTTTTGCATGTAAACACTATAACGAATCCACCTCATTAAACCTGTACTTATTAATCCCAAGTGGAAAGTGTGAAACGCTGCTAAAAGCTCTCGATATCTCCTCGCGTGGCCGGTCACCTGCGTCACAGGTCCTGATTGGCTGTCACAGCACGACACGGCTGTGAAGGTGTGAAGTGCCTCTGCAACCCCCTGCCCCCTCGCACTATGCCATGGCTGCAGATGGTTGTCAGTAATCAAACCGCTCTCACCACCCACCTGCACCGCGACCCACCGCTTCACAGGGAATTAACGGGGTATAATGAAGGTGCACTTCCTGGTTGCCGTCGCTAATGCTGCTCCCTGCGTTTTCAAGGGACTGTTTTTCAAGTAGGAGTGAGTGGGGCTCTTATAGGCAGACGATGGTTTACCCGCGGTTTACAGGTCTCATTAAAAACCCATGTGTGAAATGATGAAGTAATGCATGCAGCGAGGTGATTAGTTTGTGCGTATGTGGTGACTAATGCAAAATAGAACAATTAGGGTTCTCGAAAGTACTGAAAAACAGATTCTATCGAAACTAGATACTCATTTGAGCAGGTATCGATACTAAAAAAGTCACGTTCACAGGACAGAAATCAACCTTTCCTGAATAACTTTAGACAGAGCAAGTATAAGACCACATACATTACTCCATTTTTGGAATTCCGACTGCGATTACCATAGCAACCAAAGAGCCAATCCGTAGCGAGGCTGTTGAAGGTAACACACCTTCCCATCCGATTCGCACCCAATTCGCCTGATTTGTCTGTCATTAACGTTCATATCTTGATGTACCGACACAATAGCGAAATAAAAAACTAGGATCATGTAGAGCGGGTTAATACAAACATCTTAAGACCAGAATAACGAGTCAAACAGCAGCAGTTACGGAGAGAGGAGTCAGTGGAGCTAGAAGTATGTCCATGATCTATTCCTATGTGGAACGTGGCAGCTAGCAGGTTAGCTATGTTCATTTATACATACTGTTTTTGGTACACACCTGTGGACCACCATTGTAGCTTCCTGGATGACTGAGAAAGACAGTTCCACAAATAAAAGAATAAATAAAGATGAAAATTACATGCTTTTGTCTGTATACTGTATGTCATTATAATCGTGATATCAGAATCAGTATTGAGTATTAAGTCTGTTCCTTAGTATTGAAATTAATGTGTAGAATATTGGAAAAAATACTGTATATGTATAAGGAATATTTATTTTATATCATTTTTTTTTTCACTCCAACACCATAAAGCAGAAGGATCCACCTCCAGCTTTTGCACACGTCGATGTTGCTACTTTGCCTGAAATGTTTCACAGTATGGCATTAAACTGATCTATCTTGCATATGTTCAATTGCAGGTGCTTTTACTGCAAAACGATACCAACGAGAGCAATAAGTGTAGTACTGTGGAACATTTTGAACGCGAGAACATCTCCATGGAAACAAGCAGGCAGCGGACTACCACAAGCTTACTTTTTTTTTTTTTTTTTTTTTTTTTTAATTTGAATTTAGCCAATCAGAAACATGATGAGCTCACTTTGGGTTGCCAGACGACTTTACAAAAAATCATCCACTGAGATTCATATTGTATTATATGTGAGTGTATAACTGCTACTGGCCTCACAGGTTTAAATGTTGGTATTTTAATGTCAAAGTACTAGTAAAGTATGTTATTTTCAAATGTATATGTTGCTTTTCCAGTTGTCTTGCCGTCTTCTCTAAAGGAGTAGTATCTGGCCCGCTTTGCTCTACATAATGTTTTCTCTCATTCGTTTAAACTGCCCTCTGCCCCAGCTCTTTTTCATGCATTGCAGATTTCACTCAAGCATTTTTGTTATTATATAAATGCTAGAGGCGCAATTTTTGGTCCCAATGGAAGACCCATCACTGTCATCACTGTTTTTCATCTTGCTGGTCTTGTCATAGCACATAAATGAAATAGTTAACATGAAAAACAGCAGCAAAGCAAATTCTAGATCTGGTACTGTGCAAAGATGTGATTTTTTTTTTTTTTTTTTTCTGATATTTGCTTCGTTCGAGTGGACAGAAGATTGACAGCCTATCAGAGAATGCCCAACCGTATCTTGTTTCCCAAAACCAACATGGCACAGAAATGGTTGTGGATTTCTGTCGTCCTGTAGCTGCTCAACATGAGGGTTATTAAGACTCTTACTGCTGCAGATAGTCTCAGCCGCTATATAACATTTGAAAAACGATAAAAGCTAACACGGTGATCGAAATGTGTTATGTGTTAGCAGTTAATCCCCCCTCTATACCGACGTTTGGGAGGACATTGGACGTCAGTATCATTAACGACAGGAAAATATAATACAATAGCTCAGGTGGTAGAGTGTTTGTCCACTGACCTGAAGGTTTGCGGTTCGAATCCTGCTCTGGACATGAACATTATTAGAGCTCCCACAGATAAATACGTTGAATGTTGTGTCCTTGGGCAAGACACTTAACCCACCTCGCCCCGAGTGTCTGTGTACACTGGTGTATGAATGTGTGTGTGAATAGGTGAGTGGTTCCTTGTAAAGTGATTTGATTGCTTTGAGGATGGAAAAGTGCTATATAAGAAATGTGACCGTTTACCATAATCTATAAAATACAAATTAAGCAGATTATGTGCCTGTCGTACCTATAGTACCTATAGTGAAAGGTAGTACTTGGAGTGTGAGATAAAGTTTAGGTGGGATATAGCTGCTTTTGTCCAACTGCATACTTTTTTCATAATAGATTTTGTTTTGTTGTTTTTGTCTTTAGAACTTGGTCGTGGAAGACTTTCATTAGACATGTCATTCTTACTATTGTTGTGTTGTTCTTTACATCAGTGTTCACCAACCAGGCTGTTCTTGGAATGGTTTCAGATTTTAAAAGGTAAAACTGGTCATATTTTTATATAGCACTTTTCCATCTTCAAGGAACTCAAAGCACTTTACATCAAGAAACCAGTCAACCATTCACACACACACTTGTACGTGAGGTTCTTTAGTCTTGCCCAAGGACACAACAACAGCATTCATCTGATTCATCTGTGAGCGCTAAACTGTGGAACAATGGATTTGACTGCTTTTTTTTTATTTTTTTTTTGTTTTTTTTTTAACTATCATTTTTTTTTTTTTTAACCATCATTATTATTATTATTATTACATATTTTTTTATTTTGTTTGTTTCTTTTTTTTTTTTTTTTTCTAATGCTGAGAGTGGGATTCGAACCGATGTCCTCCACTGTAGAAAAAAATTCTAAAATAAAATAAAAGTAAATTAAATATATATATAAAATTATGAAGTAAGATGAGAGTGTGACACAATACTAAGACATTACTAGATATAAAAAAAAAAAAATTAATTAATTTAATTAAATTTAAAAAGAAAAGAAAAGAAAAAAAATACAACTGAGAATTACTTCTATAAAAAAAAAAAAAAAATCTATATTGAAGAGTAATAGCTTGTCTGGTTGATTGTTAATTATGGGTTTTTTTGGGGTTTTTTTCATTAAATTTATTTTGCAAATCTTCAAAAGAATGTATATCTGGCGTGCGGCTGCTCTGCTTAGATGAAAACTTCAAAAGGTGCTAGCGTGCTGTTTTGCTAACCAGTCCTTCTGTCTGGAGTCCATTTTCACAGTGATCTGCTGTGTATCCACAGTGACACCACATGCTCCCACATCAGACCCTGTTTAAGCCCTCACATTCACTCTCTAATTTGTCCTTTCTGAGCTTCCATACTCCCAAACACTCAGCATCACTCTCCTCTCATCTCTGCACGCCCCGTCTCCGCTGCCTGTTGTTTGAGCGAGAGAGGAAGGAAGGAAAGGAGGGATGACGGGGATATGGAGAGGGAAAGGAGGAGAGAAGGGAGAGAAAGAAAGCGAGGGAGGGAGGAGAGGAAGAGAGAGAGATAGAGAGAGGATAGTGGGGCAGGGTGGATAAAACCAGACCAAAGAGGAGAGAGAGAGGCAGGGAAGGAGGGAGGGAGGTGTAGAAAGAGAGAGGCAGGGTGGAGAAAAGAGAGAGGACATGAGGAATAGACAGAGGGGAGAGAAAAAGGGAGGTACAGAATATGAAAGAGAGAGAGTGTGGAGGGCCAGAGAGAGGGATTGAAGGAGAGAGGGAGGCGTAGAAAGAGAGAGGCAGGGTGGAGAAAAGAGAGAGAGAGAATGAGAGAGTACAGGAGGAACAGAGAGAGAGGAGAGAGAAAGGGAGGCATAGAAGACGAAAGAGAGCAAGTGTGGAGGGCCAGAGAGAGACAGAGGGAGAGAGAAGGGGAGAGGGAGAGAGTTAGAAAAAGACATGGATTGAGAGAAAGGGAGAGGGACGGAACAAGAGAGGGAGGTTAGGAGGGAGAAAAGGAGAGAGGGAAACATAGAAGTAGAAAGAGTGGGGAAAAAGAGAGGGAGTAAGAAAAGATATGTAGTGAAAGAAAGAGAGAGAAGGGAGAGGGAAAGAGAGATAAGGAAAGAGCCGAAAAAGAGAGAGAGTAAGAAAAGCTATGGAGTGAAAGAAAGATAGAAGGAGATGGGAGAGAGACGGAGTAAGAGAGGGAAAGAGAGATAAGGGAAGAGGATGGAAAGAGACGAGATATTTGAGAGAGAGAGAGAAAGAGAGGACGGGTCGGAGGAAGAGAAGGAGCGAGGGAAGCATAGAAATACAAAGAGGGAGGGGTGGAGGTCAAGAGAAACAGAGGAGAGAGATGAAAAAGAGAGGGAGTAAGAAAAGCTATGGAGTGAAAGAAAGAGAGAGGGAGATGGGAGAAAGACGGAGTAAGAGAGGGAAAGAGAGATAAGGAAGAGGATGGAAAGAGATGAGATATTGGAGGGAGAGAGAGCAAGAGAGGACGGGTCGGAGGAAGAGAAGGAGCGAGGGAAGCATAGAAATACAAAGAGGGAGGGGTGGAGGGCAAAAGAAACAGAGAAGGAGAGAGACGAAAAGGAGAGGGAGTAAGAAAAAACATGGCGCGAGAGAGAGAGGGGAGATGGAGGGAGAGAGAGGGGAGCGTTCCCTCTCCTCCCATGTGCTGCTGATAGCGTGATAGTGCAAGTCTGACTTAATAAAGCCTGAAGTACGCGCTGTCATCCGCGCTGTCCATCATTCTAATTATTCAGAGATGGAGCCGAGATTGGAGTGGGAGGAGAGGTCCCGCTAGTGCAGCAGCAGAGGAGGCGTTCACGATCGCGGGGAAAAAACGAAAAGACAGCGCCCGCATGCAAGAATCAGCACTTCTCAGGCTTTAAAATATGATATATGTGTTTGAATAGGGCCCAAGCTATAAATGTACTGACATGGGTTTTGTATGTGTCATAGTGCACTCTGATTAGTCAGTTAGAATGACTCACTCGACATGTAAGTGTTGGGGAAAGATGACAAATACAGGAAATAAACATTTGTAGATTACAGCTGCAGTGTCCGTGGAGATGCATAAACTCGTCAAAGGTTTTAACTCCAGAAATATAGAGTTTTCAAAAAGATTAAAGGGCACATATTACTCTTTTGTCTGATCTGTTATAATCTTGTTTCTTCATCAAAAACATACCCTGAGTTGTGTTTCGTTTCATTCACACATGTTTAACACGCAAATACTTTACAGATTTATGACAGAAAACACTCCGTTCCACCTTGTGATGTCATGTGGTTATACAGGAAGTGCTCCACTGTGTTGTGGATTTTCCATTACCGTAGTTTGCAACCAACACAAAAACAGCGTCTCAAAACAGAGACATGGGGCTCTTTAAATATGTTACTGTCATTACGGTAATGTGCTATTCCCTTGAAGACGACCATCAGAGCGCAGGTGCCGCCGGGATTCTTCGTCATTACAACACGCAAATAGATTTATGACAGAAAACACTCCGTTCCACCTTGTGATGTCATGTGGTTATACAGGAAGTGCTAAACTGTGTTGTGGATTTTCCATTACCGTAGTTCTGCAACCAATTGTGCTTCATGTGAATTCAAACAGCGTCTCAAAACAGAGACATGGGGCTCTTTAAATATGTTACTGTCATTACGGTAATGTGCTTACCTTGTCCCTTGAAGACGACCAATCAGAGCGCAGGTGCCGCCGGGATTCTCCTCGTCAGTTATTTGATGCATCAAAGGAAAAATAAGGATGGATATGTAAAATAGACGAAGCTGTGTGGGGAAAAAAGCAAAAGTACATAATGATACTTCCTTTAACATGATTTTTATGGCTGCTAAAAGAAAAGCCTAGGCTATAATGGTCTGTAATGTGCTCAGTCCTTAAAGGGTTAACTTGAAAACTACCCCTTCATGACATCATAAAGTGGAACAGAGCATTTTGAGCTTTGCAGATGTAGACAGAATGAATGTTAAAGGGTTACTTAGACGTCTGTGAATGAAACAAAACACAACTTTGGTATTTTTTTGATGAGGTAACAACATTATAACATGCTAATTAGATGGAAATATAACATTTTTTTGTCTTACTGGTCCTGGTCTCTTCTCAAGAATAGGATCTTGTTTTGATTGATGGCAGCTTGAGCCCAAAAGCTCAAGCTATAGTGGCAAAAAGTATTGAAAATTTATATTGTTAACCCATTGAGACAGATTTTAGAGAAAACAACCCCTCTTCTGTGTGTTTGAAAGAAACGTTTGACATAATGCAAAGGGGGCATTATCATTATTATTCACTATCACAAAAGTTGGTCCAACCAAAACTATGTCGACTGAATCTCCAACCTCTTGCAGTGTCCACAAAAGATGTACCCAGGGCTGGTCCTAGCTTTCAGGGGGCCCTAAGCTGAATTTGTCTCTGGGGCCCCCGCACAGCGAAGCCCCTGGCTCAGCTATTGGTGATTCACATTTGACACATTATGACTCTGCTCTCATCACCTTGATGTTTTTTGTGTTTATATGACCAACATCAGACTGAAAACATCCAGAAAGTCACGACTACCACAGTCACAAGAACAGAAATATATAAGGAGCATCAAGATTGTTGAAATTCTAGACAAGTTTCTGGTGGATTTTAATGTGTTCCAGTTGGCAGTGGGCTTACATTTGCGTTATAAAGGTCCTTGTAAACTCATAGCTGCCCTCACCTCTGCCCGACTCAAAAACAAATGTAGCAGCAGCAGATATTTTGCTACTATAGATTTAAAACAAATATAATCATTTGAGAGAGGATATTTAGGCTGCTGTAAACAGCCCTGTTTCCAATAAAACTTGGTATATTATATTATTTTCAATATAAATGTATGGGCTCTTGGGGGCCCTCTGCTGGCCTCGGGGCCCTAAGCAGCTGCTTAGTCTGCTTATAGGCTGGGCCGGCCCTGGATGTTGTAACATATACAAGCCGTGTCCGTGTAGCCTCTGTGGAGGCCATGCCGACATGGAACAGGCCCACCCCCACGGAGCCGCTCCTGTCGCCCAGCAACCGAGACATGCCGGTAACGCTAATGCTAACACCACGCATATTATGCACATGGATTAATTAAAAGGATTACACACCAGTGATCGAACAGTCTGACCTTGAGCCCAAGATTTTATAATAAATGTTATTCAAAACTTAAGGCTAAAAACCTAAAAATGAAAACTAGTGTGTTTAACTTTTGAAAAACATAACGTGGATACATTTTTGTGATGAATCTAAAATAGCCTAAAGTACCTTAAAGTTTCAACAAGTGATGCAAATATGCCTGATTAATTTAGGACTTTAATACTGACGAGTGATTACATTTATATATAGGGTACGCCTTCAGTTTAGTTTATAAAGAAATACATCTCTCCAGAATGAACATTTGGAAATACTTTGTCAGTAATAGTAGTTAAAATCACATTAAACCCATTGCAGACATAAAACACATCAGTTGTGTGTCAGTGTACTCTGAAACTAATGATGGCTGCAAAAAATGTGACCAGGTGGATTACTACAGCTACACAATCCTTATAGTACATGTAAATAGTCATTATAAAAAAGAGACATCAAATAACTGTCCCATCTCACCATAAATCAAATGTGTAGATAGAAAAACATTATTAAGACAAACTCATCATCAGCAAATGATGTTGGTCTTTACGTTTCAGTTTTGTGTGACACACTTCCTCACTGATAAAGCTGTTTAGGGGGTCTTCAGCTAAGATTAAAATAAACTACCATTATTCTAGATTTGACACAGCTGTAGATGAAATAGTTTTTACTTCTGCAAAAAAAATTAGAAGCTAAATCTTGATTTTGCATACTATTAGGGCACATTAGGGACGGCAGCAAACAGTGTGTGCCGGAGAGCGGTCTGGTGCAATCATAGATGCCCCACAGGTCTTCTGCAGGCTTGGCCACCTCCTCGTCAGTGACTCTGGACGGGGGACAGTGGAGACATGACCCGATGTACTTGGACCATTCAGTATGATGCATCCCTTGTCTCCAGAAGAGGAGGACCGAGCCAAGATTGGGAATGTTCTTAGGCAGCATTTTCTAAAACACTCAAGACTCTGTTGTGCAGTGGGATAATGGGCCTTATGTCTGGTTGGTTGAAAGTACTGTGTTGTAAAGTCAAAACCTGTAATAATATAAGTGTTAAGTTACAAAACAAACCTAAAATGAAGTTCACAGTACATGTCCTGTATACATTCATATTTACTGGCTGTTATATAAGTATTAACAGCTTTGTTAATACAGGAAACCCACATATTGCAGAAATGCTCATTTTCATTTATGTGTCATGATTAATCTTGCAGTCCTTATTAATACAGTTATAAGAGTTTTCAATAGACCATGCGACATGGTCCTCATACCTGATCAGTGGCAGTTTCTTTGGAGCGGAGCTCATCATCATCTGCATTTGACCCACTTCATGAATCCTGTGCGTCTTATCAGCGATTATTGCAGATGACAAAAGAAAAGGAATATACAACTTTTCAAATTGTTTTCTCATTATTATAATCTATGGCAGGGGTGTCCAGACTATGGCCCAGGGGCCAAATGCGGTCCTCAGACCAGTTTTTATTGGCCCTCAGGCCTCCTGCTGAACTGGCCCAATTGATCATAAGCAGAACTTTTAACAGCAAATTAAACTGTTTCTGCCACTATATCCTCAAACATCACATTGCAGTGTGATACAGACTAAAGTGAATGTGTTTCAAGCCTTATTAACACACAGCAGCTCTGTCAAGGCTGTGTATAAAGCACCAAACTGCACTGATCATCGGTCTGTGGCCCTCCGCTTTGAATATGTTTTGAGATGTGGCTCTCGATAAAAAACAGTTTGGGCACCTCTGACTACTACTCATGATAGACATGACAGACACAAGTGTGTATGTAGTTTCTATATCAGTGTGAGCGCAGATCTGTTAAATTAGCCTACTGTCTGTCTTAAATCTAACCAGTTCAGTCAGTGCTATTTATTCTTTCATTTAAACACAATCAGGGATTGTGAACAAAAAACAGATCAATTATTACCAAAATTAAATGCATAAATTAAAAGATCATATTAGGTGATTTAAGAGTAAATATAAGTTTAGACACAATTGGACTGTGCCTTAATTATTACATGAAAAAATGCATGTCCTGAAAACGAGGTCGTCGTAGCTTTATGAATTACTCCATGTGCTTCTTTGACTCTAATATTAAAAACATAATTAGTGTTTGTTGGCAATCTGTCCAATTACTAAAATTTGAACAGATTTTTCACTGTGTTAGCTCTAGATTATTAGCCAAACTTTAACCTCAAATCTCTTACGCAGTAAAAAAAAAAAAAAAAGTTCTGAGTTTTGAGTTAAAATCGTGTACGTTTTACCCACTCTCCGGACGAGCTTTTCACTGCGTGTTTTCGAACATCTTACTGGCGCCGCGCGGTGCATGATGGGTCATCGGAGGCCGTGAAGGATGCTCGGATGTGTCCTTCATTCTCCATGGAAACGAGGGCCGCATTTGTCAGCCTCGTTCGTGGGCTGTATGAAACGGGACAGCCTTGTCGCGCCGATCGTGACGCAACCGGCCCTCACATGTAGCATCGAAGGGCGCAGGGGTTGAAATGGGATTATCATTTATTAAATCCTTCTACAAGTTGTTTTGTGAAGTCTTCAACATACACTCTACTTATTTTTTTGCAGTAGCACTATTTTTTGAGTTTGGTGGTCTTTTTGTTCGTCTTTGCTTTGTCCATAAAGTTAAAAAAATCTCTTTTATTACTTATGTTGTTGCTCTCGTGATTTGATACACGTCTATTTGAACATATCTCTTCTACTTATACTATGTTTTTGGGGTTTTTTTGGTAAATGAGTAAGTACATATTCCTCCTTCTGCAGTGTGAAAGTCAGGTAGCTCATGTTTCATTTGTATTCCACTGTACCGCTCTGTCATATTAGGTCTATCCCGTGTTCTTGGACATGTTTCAGTATGTTGCATGCTCTTAATCCTCGTTCTGTACCGTGGTGTTGGGTTTGACGTGGGCTGACCTGTGTGTATACTGTAAGCTCCTTATCGTGTCAGCCTTTTCAAAGCATTCGGCAGGTACACTGTCTAATAAGCAACTCTATTCAAATGCCCTGGGAGCTGTTACTGTAGCATCAGGAGAGTATTTAAACTGGAGGTGTATTAAACAACACGCCTGGATGCTCTGACTGACTGGACAATGTGAAGTGTGTGAAATGCATGGGGTCTTTTTGGCTTCACGCTTGTCCTGGTTTAGTCCTGGTTTAGTCCTGGTTTAGTCCTGGTCCAGTCCTGGTCCAGTCCTGATCTAGTCCTGGTTTAGTCCTGGTTTAGTCCTCGTCCAGTCCTGATCTAGTCCTGGTCCAGTCCTGATCTAGTCCTGGTTTAGTCCTGGTCCAGTCCTGATCTAGTCCTGGTTTAGTCCTGGTTTAGTCCTGGTTTAGTCCTGGTCCAGTCCTGGTCCAGTCCTGATCTAGCCCTGGTTTAGTCCTGGTCCAGTCCTGATCTAGTCCTGGTTTCGTCCTGGTCCAGTCCTGATCTAGTCCTGATCTAGTCCTGGTTTAGTCCTGGTTTAGTCCTAGTCCAGTCCTGATCTAGTCCTGGTTTCGTCCTGGTCCAGTCCTGATCTAGTCCTGGTTTCGTCCTGGTCCAGTCCTGATCTAGTCCTGGTTTCATCCTGGTCCAGTCCTGATCTAGTCCTGGTTTAATCCTGGTTTGGTCCTGGTCCAGTCCTGATCTAGTCCTGGTTTCGTCCTGGTCCAGTCCTGATCTAGTCCTGGTTTAGTCCTGGTTTGGTCCTGGTCCAGTCCTGATCTAGTCCTGGTTTCGTCCTGGTCCAGTCCTGATCTAGTCCTGGTTTAGTCCTAGTCCAGTCCTGATCTAGTCCTGGTTTAGTCCTGGTCCAGTCCTGATCTAGTCCTGGTTTAATCCAACTTCCTGCATGCGGTTTGTGCAAGTGCGAACGCAGCATTCACAAAAAATGTACTACGTTATACAGAGATATTTGAGAAAAAATTAATACAACTTTGTAATGTCTAATTGAGACTAGGTGGATTTGTTGCCATGTCCTTGAGGAAAACACTTCACTTACTGACTCGTCGTAGTTAGAGTGGCAGGTTCTATGTATTCTATTGAGTCGCCTATGTTTTAGGAAATAAACTATATTTACTTCAGAAATATATCATTTGATCTCATAGCATACATCTCAATAGACATTATGCAAAAAAAAAAAAAAAAGATTTGGGTGACGGTTCACACCTTAGGGTAGTTCAGTGGACTGTAAACGACTAGGGTGTGGTCGTTTCAGTGTAGTTAGATGTAAAGCAGCGACTTACCAGGGTCAGAACTGGAAAAGCTACTTGGATAAGTGACAAAACATATAAAAAAAAATAAAAAAAAAAACAAATGTGTGTCCATGCAGTTGACAGAATCCAATGTTCTTTTGCTATCTCTATTAAATGTGTAATCCCTCAATCGTCCAGGTCTGATCCATAGCAGTAGACAAAGTTTAAATCTGTCAACTGGACAAAAAGTTGTAGGAGTGAAGACGTTTCGCTGCTCATCCAAGCCGCTTCTTCAGTCCTGGTCAGATTCCTGGTGGACACTGCCTTATATCCATCTGAAGGGAGGGGCCAACCACACTGAAACTGTAAACAGCTGTTGTCTCCAGTTTCAGCTTTAACAACTGTATTCAACCTTTAATGGTCCTCCTATTGTTCTCTTTGTTTCTTTTTGTTTGCTTTGGGTTTGAGGTTGGAATCATAGGTCTGTGAGATCTCAAGCCCCCCATTCCTGTTTAAGGAAGGATTGTCTTTCGTAAGAAAAAAATAGCTCCTTTAACTGTGTTTAGCGTTTATAAAGTTGTGATGTTTTTATCTCAAGTAAAATAAACTAAGTATGGAGACATTTAGGAAGGTAAATACATGCTTTTGTTTTTTGAGCATAATAAAAAGTCTACCTTAAATCCACAGCCTCAAACCCTTGTGTTAATCCTAAGCCAAGTGGTGCCAGTGTCCCTTCTTTGATCGCGTTTCGGGCAGGAGCTAGCTTAGCGCTAATAAGTTGTTTTGCTTTCGTCTTTGTTCCTCTCCTGTGTTTACCTCTGTTTGGAAAGCTCTTCTCAGAATCTCATTTACCTTTTTATATTCTCCACAAAAACAAAATTACTTTTAAAGAGAAAAATCTGCTTTATCTCCGGTAGCAGAGGTGTCTGAAGCGACCAAGGTGAGCGGGGGCTAACATTAAAACAGAACACGCAGCACCTTTGAAATTAATTAGCCTGGATACTCGGGAGGGTGCAGACAGCAGCTTGACTTTCCGACTTACAATGGAAAATTTCTTATTGTTTTTTCTCTAATGACTCCCACCTTTTAACGGTTTGTATAAATAATGGGATTCTGTGTAGGCGTGTGCAATGGGGCAAGAGTATACTGACAATTAGCTGTTTGCCAAAGGTTTAACTTTACTTTTTTTTTTCCAATTCAGAGTTAGATCAGTATCTTTACCAGAGGAATTAAACATTAAATTAAACATCTGCAGTAATGGGCAAGTATGGCAACCTCACAGGGCCAAATTAAGGTGCATCATCTTACTTTTCTGGTGATGGGTTAGCCGCCTGCTTGTTTTCTCGGAGATGTACTCACTTTGCTTAGAGCAGATGTGTCAAAGTAATTTTCACAGAGGGCCACATCAATAAAATGGTTGCTCTCAGAGGGCCAGATGTAACTGTAAAATGTGACTAAATTTAACCAAATGTAAATTCAACTACTTTTTAATCTTGTTAATTAACTGTTTCTATATGTATTATTACTTATTCAGGTTACAAATATTACATAAGGATTTTCATAGGTATAAAAAAAATGGCTGTGTAACTGTGTATCTCCTGATAAATTATATTTAAGACAGTCAGACCTTTTTAATTTACTTTGTTGTGGGCCACATAAAATGACGTGGCGGGCCACATGTGGCCCACGGGCCTTGAGTTTGACACATGTGGCTTAGAATGTTTCTCCGTATGGCATTAATCTATCTTGCATTTATTCAATTTCAGACTCAGAGTGCCCATTTTAGACATTGTTCTATTATAGTCACATTATGGAACTTTTCTGATAGAGGGTCCAGCACCTACCTCTCCTTGAATATGTTTAACTCAATACTGTGGAATATTCCAGGCATAGCGATAACATCTCCATGGAAACAAGGAGGTGGTGGATCCTCTACCAGAAAGGTTACATAGTGTACCTTTATCTTTTCAAATCTCATCTTTTCCTTGTGTAGACCATGTTTACTGAGCCCTGTAGATCAGGAGAGCCCCTCCAGAGATATATAGAGATACAGTTTGTAGATGCTCAGAACCAACTCTCTTGCTAACTGTCAGTTTTCAATTGGCTCTGTGCACAACATCGCCCGGCAACCTCACTGCAAGCGTCACCACTGCCTGTTCAACTTTTATCTCGATGAGGTTTTTACAGAGCCACGCTAAAATGAATAAATATTTTAAAGATAAGGCAGTGGACAGGGAGCTGCAGGTGGATATCACTGACATCATGTTCAAAACTACACAAATAAAATGAATACTTCACCGGAGGACGCTTTGAGACACGGTGAGCTAGCGAGCGTGCACAGAGCCTATTGCAGTTCTGAAGCTCACTGCTATAGTTTGAACTTGGAAATGCATTAGGTTGCTCTGAGGGCAACCGTGGCTTATATGGTAAGACGGTAATGCTGTAATGTGAAAGTTTTGTGATTGAACTCCAGCTCTGAATGGTACAGGCTGTTGTGCACTCACCTCTCATGAGTATGTGTGTTTTATTAGTGAGTTATTGGTGGCCGGTACTGTTCTTATGGCTAAAATAGACCTTAAAACACGCTTTTTCCATTTGTAGTCTGGGCTGATGGGGCCACCTGCTTGTCTCCATGGAGATGTTCAAATTTAATGCCAACCTGCGGAACATTCCAGGCAAAGCAAATGCATTTTGACGGCAGACCCTCCACCAGAAAAGTTACATAGTGCAAATTTAAAGAAGCGGTTTTGTGCAGAGTTGACTTTTTCTATCATATTATAATGTTCTGTCATCAAAAACATGCCTGAGATATGTCAAGCATGCATGTTTGAGTAATCTAGGGATCTCTCCTGGCCACTATTTGAGCCTTCCTAACGGTTAGCTGTACGATTTTGTCCAATGCTCAGCCCACAAGTCCACGTCACCCATGCATGATACAAAACAATATACTACAACTTCACAATCCTGACGCGATGTGACCCACGCTTTGAGTAATTAAAGCAGTCCAGCAAAAAACTGAATTGTCGTTTTTCTGTCTGTTTTGCTCCACAGACAGTTCGGCCAGCATCATCGCCCGGCGCAGACGCTTTAATCACCTGACCCAAGAGCTGTACGAGCTCCCCATCGTGGTGTGGGACGGTGGAGAGCCATCTCTGAGCGGGACCAGCACCCTCACCCTCCGCGTGTGCCCCTGTCAGAGGCACGGGAGAACCAAAGTGTGCCAGAGCCAAGCCTTCCTGACCTCAGCGGGACTCAGCACCGGAGCCCTCATCGCCATCCTGCTCTGCATCGTCATACTGCTGGGTAAGACGAGTTCTAAATATTATATATAGATGGATTGATGTATGGATGGATTTGTGCTAGTTTTTGTTTCATGTGAATAAGACCAGTAATTATAGAGATTAGGTCGTCAAAACAAAACACACCCAGATACTCATAAAAAACAATACTAAAACAAGATACTCATTTTAGCAGGAGAGAGCAGGACCAAGACACGAAAATAGCACAGCATTGTGTTGGAAGTTACATAATAGTGTCTTAATTATTATCGTGGTATCATATCAACATTGAGTACACAGACTGTATAAAACTTTGGACTAAGTGAGAGTGACGTCACCCATAGCGCTCAGCTCCAGTCAAATGAAGCTCATCGAGGCTAGTGGTTATAAGGGCGAATTTGGAGCCAGGTTCCATATTTGGAAATCCGAATGCGAGTATCATAGCAACCAAAGAGCCAATCTAAAGCGAAGACACCCCTTAGCAGGGAGCGAGTGCTTAGCAACGCTGCCAATCAAACCTGTTGCTAACGCTAGTGGGATTGACCTTGGGGAAAGAAAGCAGCTGATTTGTCTCTTGTTAATGTCTGTATCCTAAGTTACGGACACAATAGTGAGACAAAAACACCAGGATCATGTAGAGCGGGTTAATACGAACATTTTAAGACCAAAATGACGAGCCTGAATGCAGCAGTTACAGAGACAGAGAGGCGACTGTTTTGCAATGTAAAGCGAATTGTCGATGAAGCCGGATACGCCCATGTCCATGATCACTTCCAATTTTGGAACGCAGTGGCGAGCAGGTTAGCTATGTCCATTTATATATACAATCTGTGACTGAGTATTAAGTATTTTCCATAGTATCAAAATTGAGTTTGTAATTTTAGGATGACAACATTAGCAGAGACTAACCATAAACCATTACATTTTACTGAGCAGATTATTTTATCATAGAGATGTTATGGTACCTGACTTGTTTTTGTGCATGTGTTTGTTTCTATGGAGAATATGTGGCGTTGGCAGGTAATTGGCCGATCACTAGACGGCAGAAAGCACGAGGTTTGTCAGTGAAAATATCATCACTTAGGAAGTATAGACCCTGGTGATGATAGTAGTACATTTTTTAACATTTTTCAAACTTTTTTTTTTTTTTTTTTACAATGCTTTGTTCCCAGGCTTTTTAAGTTAACTTTTGCAGTGCATTCTTATTTAATTAACACAGATTCTCGCTGGTGTGACTTAATTGCATAATTACAACTACTCTAAAACTGTTCTAGCGTCTATTGAACTTTCTGTGATCGCTACAGTCCTGCCCATTAGCATTTCGTGCCAGTTACAACGGCTAGCTTTGACGTTGCCATGTTTTATGCAATGACCTTATTCCAGATAATGTTAATTTGCATCTTATTAAGTTCAACCTGGCAACAAATCCACTGAAATTACCTTTCAAGACTTACCTTTTTAGACTACGGGTGTCACGGCCGTGCTTTCTTTTCACTGTCAACTGCTGGACCGGGCGCCCTGTGGGGAGACGCAGGAGGCAGAGGGCAAAACTGTCCTGGAGCTAATGCGCTGGAGGCCAAGAGAAAGAGAGAGGAGAGAGGGGAGAGAAAGAGGGAGGAGGAGGTGAGAGAAGGAGGGAGGAGACGAGGAGAGAGGTGGCGAGTGGACACGCAAGGACACACTGGTAGAATTAGGAATGAGGAGGTGGACCTAAAGAAAGGAGAGGAGGGAGAGAAGACAAGATCGGAGGAGGAGGAGGCGAGGGAGGATACGAGGAGAGAGGAGACGAGTGGACGTAGGTGGACACACTGGAGGAATTTAGAATGAGGAGGTGGTGTGGGCAAAGTGGACCTACAAAAAATGAAAGGATGAGAGAGAGGAGGCACGAATGCAAGGAGAATGTTACTGATGATTTGCAGCTGATGACATCCCTGTGAGGCTGAAGCTAACTAGAGGCTCTGCTCTGTTTGAAGATCTGTGAGTCAAGTTTCCAAGCTGAGTTACAGGTCAGATCTATGGAGAGGTGACCCGCCTGTCTGTAAGAATATGTTTTTTTATCGTATCCTTGAGCGCTAAAACATCTGGAATCAAAAGAAACTCAGGATTTTGCTAAATATATTTCATGTTGGGTTGAATTGACTAAGTTTAAATCTGTCACCAGGACAAATCGTTGTAGGAGTAAAGACGTTTCGCTGCTCATCCAAGTTCTGGGGCTACTAACTTCTTGTAGACACACCAAAATTGGGACTAAACCGGGACCATAAAAGGACTAACCCAAGTCTACATTGGGACTAAACAGGGATCAAAACTACTCTCAGCTCTATGTTTGTATCTGGGAAATATTACGCCGTGGAAAAACGATGATCGCTTCATGCTTTATATTGGACTGCATAAGCTACAACATTTCACAGGGGACAGACGAACAGAAATAAAGGCTCCCCATAGAAGTCTCTTGGGCCCTAGATGGTCCCCTGGGGGCTCCTTGCTAGACGTTACTTTCCCCACAGTTATTTGCATAGCGTGAAAACATGGCCTAAGGTACTTACTGCGGAATACGAGAGCCTGTTTTTATACTTATTTTTATTTACTTGTTGTTCTTATATGAGGTCAAACTGCGCTGGCAAGGACTCAACTATTTATTATGCAATTACTTTACTGCAGGCAACCGATGTGTAAGTACAATAAAAACACCTAATAAAAAATAGAGTAAATGCCTTGCTGTGGAACATTTCAGACAGAGCAATGACATGTCTATACATACAAACAAGTGGCAGACTCCATGACTGAAAAGCTGGATTAGGGCTAGTTGTATATGCACTTTTAAAGAAATAAAAGAAAGAAAATGCAAAAATGTAATTATGAAAAAACAACCATGGTTTTATTATTTTTATTCAAATCGGGGAAGCAAAAGGTCGGAGGGTGAAGCCGCTCGAGATCTCCCGCATCTTTAACCATGAGGATGGGAGCGTAACAGCTCATGCAACATGCTGATTTTAAAGATGTACTGTGCAGCTTTTCTGGTAAGGGTCTGCCACCTGCTTGACTCCATGGAGATGTTCTGGCTTTGCTTAGAATGATCCATATGTATTATTTTACTTCAATAAAACACTTGTAATTGAACAACTGCGAGGTATTTAAGTTCAGAGCTGTACTGTGTAACATTTTAGGCAAAGCTTGATCCTAGTGGAGCCTCTACCAGAAAAGTTACATACTCTACTCAACTCTAGCTTATACACAGCCTGGCTAAAAAAAAAAAAAGTCGACACCTGGATTTAATTAAACAAATAAGTCCGAGCCTCCTCCAGTTGGTCAGGTCTAGGTTCAGCGACAGTCTGTGCTCAAAGAATGAGGTCAGCTGACTACCGGAATGACCAGATTATTCCATAAATGGATTTTTTTCTTCCCTGATGGCACGAGCATATTCCAAGATGACAATGCCAGGATTCATCAACCTCAAATAGTGAAAGAGTGGTTCAGGAGCATGAGACATCATTTTCACACATGGATTGTCCTCCACAGAGTCCAGACCTTAACTTCACTGAGAATCTTTGGGATGTGCTGGAGAAGCTTTGTGCAGCGTCAGACTCGACCGTCATCAATGCAAGATCTTGGCGAAAAATTAATGCAACACTGGATGGAAATAAATCTTATGGCATTGTAGAAGATAAATCGAAACAACGCCACAGTGAATGTGTGCCGTAACCAAAGCTTAGGGCGGTCCAACGAAATATTAGAGTGTGTGACCTTTCTTTTTGGTGGCGACTATTTTTTTGGCCAGGCAGTGTATTTTGAATGGAAAAAGGATCAACACATATAATCTGTAACTTAAATCTTAAATGTTTAGACCCATCTCAATATATCAGTATTCTGGATGCAAGTCCCTGTGTATTTCATATTTTGCGGTGGAGTGAGCATTTTGTGTTTCGCTGTTTACCACACAGAGAAGCTGCAAATTTGTGAGTGGCAGTTTAGAAAGCCATTTTACATCAACACAATCAGATTAGTCCCGGGAATCAAATCTACGGCCAATTAAAATTCCACAAAATCCTTCCACAAATCTCCGCTCAGAAGTCCTTGGTCTCACTCCACTTCTCCCTAACCGTCTGTGTTTTACATCAGGCGCTGGTGTACAGAGGAGAGGGGGGAGAAAGAGAGACGGAGGGGGGGCTGGGGGTACTCTGACAGCCAACAAGATGCCACTGTCCTTGATTTCACGTGTGATGGATGTGTTGTGCCGCTGCGAATACCAAAAGCGCCTTCGGAAATGCAGAGGAAAAACATCACGGTCCAAGCCGGCGCTGCCAGCTTGTA
This sequence comes from Periophthalmus modestus, assembly GCA_019594935.1. NCBI lineage: Eukaryota > Metazoa > Chordata > Actinopteri > Gobiiformes > Gobiidae > Periophthalmus > Periophthalmus modestus. Next base: position 11,526,552 of record JAIEZT010000021.1, read on the forward strand.
GCAGCAGAGATGGTGCGGTCCAAGTGTGTGAGATGTGGGATGTGGGATGTTTCTTGCTTACAATAATTGTTTGGTTGTATAGGTTGGCTTATTCTCTTTATGCTTCAGGGACTTTGTATATTTTGATTTGGCATCTTTACAAGAATTCGTGTGGTTTAGTTTGTGCTTATCCTCTTAAGATAGGTTCAAAATAATCGATATCCAGATAATAATCAATTCAAAATGGGTATTGGAACCAGAAGTAGATGTATCGATACTGAGAAAAATTGAAAAAAGTCACATACATGGTACAAAATTTGATCTTTCTTGAATAGTTTTAGAATAGTCTTGCTTCATATACACTGTCTGGCCGAAGAAAAAAAAGTGAGGCTCCACTAGGATGAAGCTTTGTCTAGACCTGACAAACTGCAGGAGGCTTAGATAAATCCAGGTGGCTTTTTTTATTTTTTCTTCTGGCCAGGCAGTGTATGTCATCATTGTATTAGAATAGATATGTACCAATTATCAACTTTTTCCTTAGTGTTGAAATTAAATGTTAGTATCGTGACAATAGTAGTTCACATTTGTCCTGGCTTTCATCTTGCTTCAGTCCTGATGTAGACATGATTTGGTCTTATCCCGGTTTTGTGCTGTTTAATCCTGGTTTTGTCGTAGTTTCGATAATGGGCGACAGTAGCTCAGGTGGTAGTGGAGCGTTTGTCATCTGATCCAAAAGTCAGCAATTCGAATCCCGCTCTCCGGTAGAGCAGTCAAATCCACTGACCCACAGGTTGGCGGTGCGATTCCAGCTTCCACAGATGAATGCTGTCGTTGTGTCCTTGAGCGAGACACTGAATCCCTCTTGCCCCCAGTATCTGTGCACATGTTTAAATGAAACGCAAAAGCTATTGTCTGTTGTCTGTGTACTTGGAGGTTACACATATTCACTGTTGGATGCTCTCACTTTTACCATCCTGTGCCAGTGGCCAAAATGAACAAAAGACCACCTGCACGCTGCAAAAAATAATGCATCTCAGGTCAAATCTTAAAGGTGCATTGTGTAACTTTTCTGGTGGAAGGTCTGCGTGCACCTGGCTGTTTCCGTGGAGACGCTATTGCTTTGCTTGAAATGTTCCACAGTATGCAGGCAAAAGTGGGTGACACTACCAGGCCAAGTTACAGGTCACATCTGGGGAGTGTTTTTCAGGACATTTTTAGCAACATTTAATTGTATAAATCCGGGATATATTTTAGTTAAATGCAATACTGTGGAACATTCTACAAACCCCCATCAGAAAAGTTGCAAAATGTGTCTATTTTATCTAAGTGAATACGAGTCGGAATACTTTTGAATAAATGCTAGGTTTAGTATTTAGCTTCTTAAAATCGCATTAGCATTAATCCGACTTACTAATGGGTCTGTACCCGATTTCAGACCATGAGTCAGGAACATGTTTTAGTTTGACCTTTTAGCCCCGCCCACTCTGTCCTGTCTGTCACTGTGATATTGCATCGTGACACAAAAACAACTGTCTGGGATAGTGTTGTGCAGATGCCATTGTTTTCCCACGATTCTTAGTAATGATGAGCCTGATTGGACGAAATGAGGTCACCCTGTCAGAAGTTAAAGTGGACCTGTGATGCAAAATCAACATTTAAAAGCAGGGGTGAACACATTTTTTGACACACAATTGGTTTTAAAATTTGACAGAGGGGCCTTATCTATTTTAATATCATTTGGTCATGTTTGGCGGGCCAGATTAATAAATCCAAAGCGCCGTGCGTGGCCCCTGGGCCGTAGTTTACCCATGTCTGTTTTAGAGCTTTCAGTCACGTTATAGTTGTTCCCCCTCTCATTTACGTGCATCATTTTTATTTTCTTTATCGGTGATAGAATGCAGAAGTGTTGCGTAGCCATTTTTTCACAAATGAAAAAAACAAATCTGCGGCTCGCTTGCATGACCAGCAGCTATTCATAGGAGGTGTTGACAACTTTGAGGTTCCTTGTCATGATGAAGTCAGCTCCCATTGGGCACCGCCGTTTTCTAACAGTCAAGTTGTTTCTTTTATTACAGTGTTCAGTTTTGATGGATAATGCGATTTAAAATGTCCAAATTATGACATAATGATTCACAGGTGTCATAGATGTGTCAGTGTATTTCTTATGTGGCTGATGTATGACGTACAGAGCATCTATCTTGACTAGAATACATTAAAACGTTACCATTCTGAGTTCAAGTACGTTAAACTGAGGCTACATCGTATTTTAGTTTTTGCAGTGCACTTGCTCAGAGGTCATTTACCGAATGGCTAGTCTCACTACAAAACCTGGATGTCGACACACCTTGGTTCTCACTTCTCCTAATGAAGCATCGCTCGCCACAGCCTGGGCAGATAGTCAAATCAATGTGGAGGCCGTTTCCATGGCAGCAGGCTTTTCAGTCTGTTTTGACATCGCGCGCCGTCCCCCCGCGTTTTCAAGAGCACCAACTGTTGTAATTAGGCAGGATGTAGAAACGGACTCGTCTGCAGTTGGCATGTTTTTGTACAGTTTATGCCAGGGACACATTACGGAGTTGACACTCAGAGGGGACATTTTCAACTGAACTTGTCTGCATAATCTCTGCATGGATAATGGTGGTGTAATAGCTCACCCAAATGTACCATAAGGAAAGCTATTATTTCATGAAATGCTAATGGTAATGTTAAGTCTTAATGCTAGCATACTTAGAAAACTATCTTGTGAAAATATGTTCCAAGTTGAAGCTCAAATTTGTGTTGTCAGCTAAGATAAAGAGGGTTTGTCCGCTAAATCGAAGGTTGGTGGTTCGAAACTCGCTCTCGACATAAACATCATTGGTTTAGAGGTCAGATCCACTGACAGGCAGAATGGCGGTGCCATTCCAGCTCCCGCAGATGAATGGTGTTGTTGTGTCCTTGGGCAAGACACTTAACCCACCTCACTCCCAATGTCTGCGTGAATGAGTGGTTCCTTGATGCAAAGCCATCTACTATTTACATCAAAATAGTATCATCCATCCATTTTCTTCTGCTTATCTGGGGCCGGGTCGCGGGGGCAGCAGTCTAAGGAGGGACTCCCAGACTTCCCTCACCCCAGACACATCCTCCAGCTCCTCCGGTGGGACCCCAAGGTGTTCCCATGTCAGCCGAGAGATATAGTCCCTCCAGCGGGTCTTCCCCTGGGCTTCCTCCCGGTGGGACATGCCCGAAACACCTCCCTAGTGAGGCGTCCAGGAGGCATCCTGAACAGATGCCCAAGCCACCTCAGCTGGCTCCTCTTGACGTGAAGGAGTAGCAGCTCTACTCCAAGCTCCTCCAGTGTGCCCAAGCTCCTCACCCTATGTCTAAGGGAGCGCTCAGCCACCCTGCGGAGGAAACCCATTTCACCCAAAATAGTATCATTCATTTAGTATTTAGTATATGGTATTTTCTCAGGTAGTAACCATTACAGATCACTACTATCAGGGTCACCTTTTTTCATCCAATCACGCACGTTGCTACTAAGAATCATGGGAAACCAAACTGCCTGACACTATTCGTGACACTTTTCAATTCTCTGTCATGGTGCATTTTCATTTAGTGCATTTTCATTGGAGCTCAAAAGTGACCATCCACACTCCTGTTTCGGAAGTAAATTTCCCATTCATTTTTCTCATAGACTTTTCAAAAAATAAATAAATAAATACAAGTTTGAAAGCTCAGGGTTAACCAGCTACGTGATAACTAATGACCATAAGACATCATCTGGTCTATAGTCTGTTTCTGAGACTTTATAAATGCCGTTGGTAAAGTTATTAAAACATTTTGCTCAATCGTGTGCTTTAAACTACCTTTTTGGACTTAATACAACCACGTTATGGATATTAGTTAGCCTCCACAATGCCTTTGAACTCTTAATATTTACATTTTTCAAAATCAGGTACAAGCCCTTTAATGCCCAGGTATTAAAGGTTCACTGTGACCCACCGGGAGGAGGCCCTGAGGAAGACCCAGGACATGCTGGAGTCCCTATTTAGACTGCTGCCCCCACAACCCAGGCCCGGATAAGCGGAAGAAAATAGATGGATGTTGTGTGTAACTTTTCAAGTGAATGGTCCACTAACATTTGTCTCCATGGAGATGTTATTGCTTTGCCTGGAATATACTACAGCATGACATTAAATTTATCTTGCAATTATTACATTAATAGAGACAAAACAACAAAAAGGTTTTACTGTGAACGCTGTCCACAGATCTAACCTGTAACTTGGCGCGGTGGTATAAGTTGCTAGTCTAAGTTGGAACATTCCAGGAAGAAAAAAGGAAATAATGAAAAATCAATTAACCCACAGTCATATGTTAAAGGGCCTGTTCTCAATTTTTCCATGTATTTGAGCAAAATGTGTTTTGCCCTGTACAGATATATTGTAAAAGCAGCTCGTGAGGTCCCAGTAAGTCCATTGTAAACTGTCAGCATATATGATTATTAAAAAAAAGTTGCATTGTCCACCAATCAGTAAGTCCGTGTTAGCATGCTAGTTGTTGTTAGCATTATCATGTTGGCAATACTAATCTCTGAAAGTTGTGAAAAGGGCTTATAAACTCATCCCAGTGAATAGTTAGAATGATCAGAATGTATTAGGTAACTGAGGAATAACTCTGAACCGTTTAAAATGAACTAGTTCTGTTTTTCCTGTTTTTAAGACAAGAAAAAATCATATACAAAGCGTGTAATGGTTGACTTCTCACCATTAGTTGGGCGTACTGTTTTTGTGTCATCGGACAAGGCCATTCAACTGTCCTGTCAAAGGGAATGCTAATGTTTAAATGATGAAAACTAAATGAGAATCTGACTGACACAGTTGTAATTCCCCATTTTTGAACAGCACAATTGAAAGCCAAACAAAACAGGACACAATCAATAAAACTAATGAATAGCTCCTGAACACTTTATCTCAGAATACAAACACTTTGTCAAATCCAATTCATACCAGGCCAGAGTGTGAACCCAATTATAACTGAAAAAGGCTTTGGGATTGACATGGCACACGGCGGATTGTTCAACTTTTAGCTACAATACAAATGCCTAATATAAAAATGTGAAGACTTACCACAAGGATTTATTAGATGTAAAGGTTTGATACATTTTCGTCACGATGGAGAAGTTATAGATTTTCCTGGAATATTCCATAATATGGCATTAAGCTGATGTATATTTACGTTCTTGATTGATTATTTATAGGAACGTCACGCTGGGGGTGTTCTACATGTATGCCTATGGTGGAGGGTTCCAGTTTAGTTACCATGGTGACACAATGCACACATAAGCTAACAAAAAAAACAAAATGTAAGATCTATCTGAAAGTCTTTAAGTCTAAAAACTTAAGAAAAAATATAAAATGTATTAAAACAACACATTTTCAGGAGCCTGCGTTCATGGTCCTGTTGGCTAATGCTAGCTAGTTTGTGACCGTAATGTTATTTGAGAGGGACGGGGCAAATCAGCTCACTTGTTATACTCTCAACTCTTTCTGGTCAGATTGTTTTAAAATTAAGCTCAGATTAAAGTGAGTAAAAGCTTCAGACACAGCAGTGCCTACAGTTAGCATCACACTCCCAAGGAATGTTGATGACATCACCTGCAACGTATCAATAGCTCAGAAATCCCTGACATAAATTCGGACTGTGAGCGGCAGCCTAGCGGGGCCTGTGTGTTTCCATGAAGGTTATAATAATGTGATACTGCGGAGCTTTGTCTAGCCTTGTTTTGACGAATAGTTTGGAGTTTTTTTGTTAAGTTAAGTGGTTGTCCCTGTTGGAAATGTTCTCAATTGAAGACGATGAAAGTTCTGACAGGCTTTTGTGGTGCAAGTACAAGATGTAACTATTTTTGGCCAGGTTTGCTGCAGTGGAATTACTTTGTAGTTTACATTCTAAGCCCTTGATAGTGTATTGGCCCTTCGCTATAGTCTGTTCATCATCTAGAATCGGATGAAGGTGTAATTTGAGACAAAGATCTGTGTAACTTTATGGGGCGTTCACTGTTTTTGGAAGAATTATCCAAAATATGAAATGACAAATGTTGAATTTTGTGATGTCCCGTTTAGCATTTAGCTGATATACACTGCCTGACCAAAAAAAAAAAAAAAAAAAAGTATGCAGTGTACATTTAAGTTCATTCAGTTACACATGTTTCTGTTGATACTTTGTAGGAACATCACGCTTGGGGTTTTCTACATGGACGTCTATGGTGGAAGGCTCAGAAGTTACCATGGTGACACAATCCACACATTAGCAAACAACAGCAAAGTTATAGGACTTGTTTGAAGTCTAAAAACTCAAGAAAAAATACAACACGGATTTAAACAGGGCTTTGTCAGGAGCCTGTGATCAATACGAGCGTTCGTGGTCCTGTTTAAGTGTTCGATTTTTAACAAAAAGGTGAGAGCGACAAATTTAAAAAACTGTTGGCTCGCGCTAGCTAGCTTCTGCCTGTAATTTAATGTGTGAGAGACAAGTTTGACAGCACAATAATCACTTCTTTGGGGTTGAAAAATGGCAGCACTTTCTGAAGCTATTGTGAAAAACTCGTACATGTTTTATTTATTTTTTTATTTATACTGACAGAGAACACGTTGAACCTTGTATCTTTTTATTTCATATGCATAATTACAGACATATTAACCAAAAAAACAGGTCAACAAATGTCCAATCTGACAGCTAAACAGCACCACCATGTCCTCCAGCTCAGTTTAAACTATAAGGAGTCTACAGCGTGGTGATGTCACATGAACACAACCTATTGAATGCATTGCTCAGTAGTTTCAGAGTAAATCAGATTAGTGCCTTCTGTAGTCCAGTTTACGGCGCTGTAAGTGGTCTCTGGTCCTCTGTGGCTCTGCTGTGGGAGATGGAATTACTTGTATGGACCATTGAGAAAGCACTAATGTTTATAAGAGAGCTGCCCAATGCACTGAAGTATATATACTGGTACACGAGATGGCATTTGGGTATACGCCGTGGTCACTATAGCTTTGTATTGCTAGAGGAGGGTGGTATTCGGTATCACTGAGTGTTTTAAAATACATGTGTACTTCTCTGACGCATTATTTTTACTCCTGCTTTAGTTGAATATATTTGACAGTGTAGCGATACTCGTAAAAGTCGCGGTCTACGAGTGACAAAAGCTTTATGTTGACTATATGACGTGATGCGCCGCTCCTTCAGATGTGATTGGTCTATCTCCAAGGAGACGCCATTACAGGTCACATGCATGTTTTAAAAGTTGTTTTAGTAACTTCAAAAAATGGAAGATAGATAAGTTTACTAGCATACTGTGGAGCATTCCAGGCAAAGCAATAACATCTCCATGGAGACACGTACATATCAAAACCCAAAAAGTTACAAAGTGGACGTTGACTTCCAAGTGCAGTGTCATCTTTAAAGTTTGGCTCCAGTCAAGTGAAGCGCATCGAGGCTAGCAGTTGGTCCCTCGTTTATCGCGGGGGTTATGTTCTAAAAATACCCCGCAATAGGCGAAATCCACGAAGTAGTCAGTCAGACAATTATTATATATGTTTTGCAGCTGTAAAACTCCTCACCACACACTTTATACACTTTTCTCACACAGGCATTAACATTTTCTCACATTTCTCTCTTGTTTAAACTCTCTCAAAGTTCAAACCTTCATATATTATCTCCCTCTTCCTCGATGATCTTTAAATGTGTTGTTCTCGTGTCTCTGCTCCAGCGGTTTCCACAGAGGTGCCTCTCTGTGCACAGAAACACTTTTAAGTCTAAAGCGTTTCTGAAATTTGTTGCATCGACATTTTGTGTTTTGTCGGGGAGAAAACTTGCAGACATACAGCACTTAAGAGTCACACTGCGATCGACCATTTATGTTAATCTGGCTGAACACATTCTGTACTGTTCAGGAGACACGGAGGAGACTGATGGACAATGGTCTACAGTCCCTCAGCCAATCAGGACGCAGAACACTAATGCACCTTCATAAGCTGTAAAAAAAAAAAAAAAAAAAAAAAAAAAGCATGCAAAATTGCACACAAAAAATTCTGCGAAAACCGAGTCGAGTTCCATATTTCGATTCTGACCACAAGTATCATCGCAACCAAAGAGCCAATCTGGAGGGAAGCTGTCCAAGGTAACTTTCCATCCTGCATGCACCGGTGGCTTGGTAGAGGTTGGGCGCTTAGCAGTGCTGTCAATCAAACCTATTGTTAACAGGAGTGACCTCGAGCAAAGAAGGCCGCTGATTTGTCTCTTAGTAATGTTCATATCTTGAGGTCTGGACACAATAGCGAAATAAAAATACCAGGATCATGCAGAGCTGGTTAATATGAACATTTTAAGACCAAAATGTCGACCTTGACAGCAGCATTTACGGAGAAAGGAACAACAATTTTCTAATATAAAGTGAATTGGAGCCAATGTCGAGTCGATGGAGCTGGAAGCAAGCCAATGATCACTTCCTATTTGGAACACGGCAGTTAGCGAGTTAGCTATGTCCATTTATATATACAGTCTATGGTCCAGACAGTTACTTTTACTTGAGTTGCAGTTTCCCCAAATGTTTTTTACTCTCACCACAACTTTGTACTTCTACTTGAGTAATAAGAAGTACAATTTCTGGCTTCTCCCCTGTGTATTGCTAACTGGGACCTGCTCAAACGGCCGTGAGAGAAACTAGAAATGCCCCCAAACTCTATCAGCAGTAAAGTAGTGTAAATGTGATAATGTGATATGCATGGCTCAGCACGCCCATGAACGCGCTTTGTGTAATAGGTTGTTTTAAAGCAGTCGACAGATAAGCACTGTCCAGACAAATTGCATATTTCCCCCTCTCTGACCCTCTCTCCGGTCCCACTGAGGCGCGCTGAGTTTGGGCTTTGGCTCGCGGTAATCACAGGGTAAGAATTCATTATAACACAGGTGCAACTCCGCTAACAATGGAACGCGTGGAGAGCAAATTAGTGGTTAAATTCTTTTCTTTTTTTTTTTTTTCGGAGCCCAAAATATAATGAGAAATCAGGTCCGGTTGTATTTTGAATGTGGGTTGACAGAGCCCTATTATTAAAGCTGTTGGCTCACAACTACAAATGAGTTTGGGGGTTTGTACTTTGCTGCGGAATTAAAAAAGTTTGGAAACTTTACCTGTGCAGCTTAAACGTCACTTATGTGGCTTGTTAAAAGATACGTTTATTGTGAGCTCGGGAGTTAGAAGGTGCAAAATTGGGAATTGAAACTGTTATAACCTCATCAGCAAAAGGTTGCTTCGATCCAGAGGTGGTCGACTGTTCAAACATTGCACTAAAGTAGGAGGATTGTTACTGTTGACAGAATTGAACAAGCGCTTACTCTAGTTCAATAGACCAAGCCAACAAACAGGAACTGTAAACAAATAGGTGCGTTAAGTTTCAGTGTAGTTAGCTCATTCCTTCAGATATATATATAAGCAGTGTCCACTAGTAATCTGACCAGACCTGAAGAAGTGACTTGGAACAGAATTTTTTTTTTTTCTTTTACTATAGATCATCGCTGGACGACTAAGAATTACACAGACAACGTCAAAATGAAGTAGAAGTACAAAGTAGTGGACTAAGACATTAAAAGAAAGTAAAACAGTAATGGAATCCACTAATCAAGTGAGAGAGATTGTAGAGAGATAACATAACATCTGATTTTCCCATTTCGGGCGCTTGTATCCGCCATGTTGTCCTTTCGGTCTTTACCCAGAGCTCATGACCATAGGTGAGGGTAGGAACGAAGGTTGACCGGTAAATCGAGACCTTTGCCTTTCGACTCAGCTCCTCGTTTACCACAGCAGACGTATACAGTGACCGCATCACTGCAGACGCTGCACCGATCTGCCTGTCAATCTCACTCTCCGTCCTTCACTCACTCGTGAACAAGACCCCGGGAGACTTGAACCCCTCCACTTGAGGCAGGGACTACACTGCCTGGCCAAAGTCGCCACAAAGAAAAAAGGTCACACACTCTAGACCTCATTCTTTGAGCGCAGACTGTCGCTGAACCTAGACCCGACCAACTGGAGGAGACTCGGATTTATTTGCTAAGTTTAATCCAGCTGGCGACATTTTTTTGGGCCAGGCAGTGTATAATTTGAATTTAATAGAACTGGAAGGCCAAAATGCACAAAATCTGATATTTCAAAAAAGATTGACACAAAAATGAGACTAACTAAAACATATCTGAAGGAGCGGCGTATGAAACAGAAACGCTCAAATCATTTCATACTGTCGACATATGTTAAGCTCTTGTCCCTCGTAGACTTACTCAATTTCTTCTGCCCAATCTCCAAAGATGGGCCATCATCTCATTCTACAATCTGGAAATTGTCGCATTAATAGTTTCTGTCTAAAATCCAATCTCCAAACCTAGTCCCCATAGAGAGTCTGTGTAGAGTCTGACGGTGTAAAGCTGAGCTAAAGTCCTGTCGCAGTAATCCTCAGTGTCCAGATCCAACGCTGCCTTCCTGATGTTATCCGAGATCAAGCCGCTTTGTCCCTGTCCAAATTCAACCCTCCCTCTCTCCCCTCCCTCTATCTTCCATCTCCTCTTCCTCTCTCCTCCTCTTCCCCCCTCTCTCCACCTCCTTCTCTCTTCCATCACCTCCTCCCTGTAGTGGAATGTCCAGATTCGTCCGCCGTCCACGTGTTATCCAAGCCTCTTTGTTCACCCCCTTCCTCCCTCTCTTTCTCCTTCTGTCTCCTCCTCCCTCCCTCCCTCTTAGCCGCCCTTCCTCTCCTCCTGCTCCCTCTCTCCCTCTCTTCTCATCCATCTCTCCTCCTGTCTCCGTTGCTCCTGATGTGCTATAGTGCTCCTACATCTCCAAAGGCAAATGTAACACTGGCACAGGAGAGAATCTAAAAAAGTGCTGAGGTGTGAAAGAAAAAAGTAAAAGAGAGAACAGTTTTAAAAAAAAGTTGAGGATCTTGGTTGTTGTTTTTTTATGTCAAATAGCTGCAGAGAAACACTACTACTGCTACTACTATTACTGCTACTACTACTACTACTACCACCACTACAACCACTGCTACTACTGCTTCTACTACTACTACTACAACCACTGCTGCTGCTGCTACTACTACTACTACTACTACTACTACTACTGCTGCCACTGCCTCTACTGCTACTACTATCGCTACTGCTACTGCTACTACTACTACTACTACTACTACTACTGCCGCCGCTACAACCACTGTTATTACTAACCACCACTACTACCACTACTACTACTGCTACTACTGCTACTACTACGTTTACTACTATTATTGCTACTGCCTCTACCGCTACTACTACTACGATCACTGCTACTACTACTACTACTACTACTACTACTACTACTACTACTACTACTACCGCTACTGCTACTACTACTACTACTAATACTCTTGCTACAAGCGCTGCTACTACTACTACTACTACTACTACTGCTGCTACTGCCTCTACTGCTACTACTGTTATTATTACTACTACCACTAATACTACTGTTATTACTACAACTACTACTAAAGATGCATGACTCCAACTACTACTGCTATTACTTACTAGTACTACTACTACTACTTCTGGACAGTAATGTTTGAAATGTGACTTTAACTACTACCACTACCACTACTACTTATAATAATGCCACTGTTTCTACTAGTTTTAATACTGCTGGAGCTACTACAGTGAAATGTTGTAGAACTATAGAAGTGATACAGATACAGAAAAAAATATAGTAAATAATATCACAAAGGAGTGAAAAACATGATGGATTTCTGCAGAATAAATGAAACTAGGTGAGAGAAATGTGATTTTTGTCCAAAACGATGGGAGGCCAATGAGCTCTTTGTTTCAAATCCGTCACTAAAATACACAAATCTGATTGGATGACCGTGTCTGGTTCTGGCTCGAGGCGTGACAGAGGGTGTAGTGGCCAGACTGATAACTCTCTGTATAACAAATATGGAGATAGATCTTACCATCACAAAGTTCCAAATGTATTCATCCAAGGCAGTTTGAAGTGTCTTGCCCAATGACACAATGTTCAATCACTGCAGCAGGGATAGAACCACAAATCACTGCGTTACAGGCAAGCGTCTCACCACCACTTTTTTACAATGCACCACTTTTCAGTCCAGACTTGTCTCTATCTCCTGGCTCTTTACATAATGTATATTTCCTTCTCATTTTTGAACCTGGATCTGTACAAGACCCCGGTTCTGTCTCCCTCGTCTGCACTAATGTAACATAATGAACTGTTTAAGATGCGCTCTCGCTGTACAAACCGCCGCATGTCATTTGATTAAACAGAGGTAATGTTAACATAGCACGCGGAGGTCATTACTTACCACAGAGCCGCGAGTCTCATTAGACCAGAGTCCAGGCCACAAACGCCCTCAGCTCCGGCTCCTCATTAAGAGTTCACCCCGGATTTTACTCTCAGGGCTGAAGACGAGCAGATATTGAAATAGTTCTACAGTTGAAGATACTATTTATAAAGATATCATTTATGTATAGGGACAGTATGTAAGATGCTGATTAAACTTCATGAACATGGTCTAACTGTGTCCCCCTGATGTGAGGTAGATACGCTCAGATCAAATGATGGCCAAGTTGTTTATGGTGTAATTTGGTGATTTGGTTCAAGATCATTCAATCACACAGCAGAATGAGCCTCATGCGAGTCTCTTATTTGGGTTGCCAGTTTTGATGCTGAAATCAAGTTGGTTTAAAACTTAAAGGACTCTCTCTTCTTCTCTTCTGTAGGTTCTGAGCTTTCACATGAGGCCTGTCCATATATTATGAATGAGAAAAATGTGTATGTGTCCCCCATGCAGGTTAGGGCACTTCAGTTTTGATTGTAGTGGATTTTATAAAACAGTAAGTGCAATAATCGACTCAGACTTAAACCTTAATGGCCACATCAAATCAATAACATCTGAGGCTTTTCTATTCTAAAAACCATTGCAAAAATCAAAGGTAAACTGTCAAAACCAGACTTAGAGAGACTTGTTCATGTATTTGTCTCCAGTAGGTTAGACTCCTGTAACCTGTTCACTGGCCTCTCCAAACGGGCCTTAAGAAGCTGTAGTACATCCAGAACGCTGCTGCTCGGGTCCTGACTAGAACCAGGAAGTCTTGTGCTCAGGTCACTGGCTCCTGTGGCTCAGAGAATAGACTTTAAAGCAGCTCTGTTTGTGAACAAGTCTCTCCATGAACCAGCACCAAAGTACATCTGCGACATGTTAGTGCCATATGATCCATCTCACACTCTGAGGACTTCAGGGACAAGCCTCCTATTGGTGCCCAGAGTCAGGACTGAACAGCAGCTAAAACCTGGAACAGTCGTCCTGAAGATGTGAGACAGACCTCTACTTTGACAGTGTTTAAATCCAGGCTCAAAACAGTTCGGTTTAGCCGTGCAAATGACTGAAAGGTTTTATTCTGCACTTACTGTACCTCTAAAATGTATATTTGCATGTTCTCCCTGTGTTAGTGGAAGTTATCTCAGCTTCTTTCCATTGTCCAAATATATTCATGTGTTGAATTAAAATAAATAATAGAGAATTTGTGAGTCACTGAATTGTTCACTACTGGTGTGGTTACTTTTGAATTAATCATATTTTTTGCAGTTTTTTTTTTAGTCTTATATGGGGGAGTTCTGCATGTCTAACATCTTCTGTTACCTGTCCACTCCCACAGTGCTTCAAAAGCCTTACTGAATTACTTTACATATCATTTTTTTTATGAGGGAAAGTTGATTTGTTTGATCATCCAACTCTGCCCATTATAATAGTCACATCCAATAACGTGCCTGATAGGACAAATGGTTTCTTTATGGTTCTCATCAAATACATTACCAATTAAAATACACTGGCGATATGGGTGTTTTCCTGAGCTATAAAAATGTAAATAAAAGCTAGATGAGTAGCTTTAAATTATGGCAAATTAACTTTTTTTGCAGCTTTTAACCACATTATGACATTGTTCCCTCGTGCCTAAAGTTTCAGACATCATCCATGCATATTTCAGTCATTTTGTCATCTCTCCCAGGACCTATCAAACCGCCTTTATGTTTAGTAGTACGATCCTATCCAAGGCTCACCACGGCCATTTTATCATAAATATACAAACAACACACTACAACTTCACAAACCTGATGCGATGTGTAAACTTATTAAACAGTGAAACTTATTAAACATGTTAATATATTGTTTTTGGTGAGTACAGTGGTCCCTCGCTATATCCCGGCTCACCTTTTTGCGGTCTCGCTGTTTTGCGTTTTTTTTTTTTGTGCAATTTTGCTTTTTTTTTTTTTTTTTTTAGATCGTATGAACTCTCATTGTGTTCTGAGTCCTGATTGGCTGAGGGATTATAATAAAGGCATTATTAGGCCTTACCATCTTTAGATGCCCTTGTATCCTCTGTGGATGATGGTTGCCTGCATTCCTTCATCTGATGCAGAGACAATGGCAGACTCGTCCTCTGAATACTCCTCATCAGAGGAAAATTGACAATCTGGATCATCAATATATTGTCCTCGGTCTCTGCAAGATCCTCTGCCTCTGAAATCTCTTCCTCTGCATCACCATCCCAGTTCAATATCTGTGCCAAAGTTTCTTGAACTGCAAAACGTCTGGAGCTCATCTTTGGTGTGTTTGCCAAGAAATGAAATGAGAACAGAGACAGTGAGTGACAAGGACAAGGGCGAGAAAGCTCCGCCTCTACTCGCACCTGGGTCTCAGGGCAATCTAAACAAAGTACATCAAAGAAGAGATCATAAAGGAGATGTTTATTTTGGATCTGAACAGGTATTTACCCACATTAAAGTGTCTGGGTCAAAATGACCCACAACATCATCTTTGTATAAAAGCTCTGCACAGACATTGTGTTACACATCAAAGAGTCCAGATTTTACAGACAAGTTCATGACCCAAGATGAGAAAAAGTCACAAAATCGTAGGAAGAAAAAGAATGGATAATCAGTACTTTTGTCAAAACAAAAACTGAAATGGGTCAAAATGACCCGTAACATAATATAAGGGTTAAGTGCTGTATGTTTGCAAGTTTTCTCCCCGACAAAACCCACAAAAAAAAAACTTTACGCACGTGGTATAACTTCGGTATCTATTCAGCTGAAAAGGCTAGCATCACGACCATTAGCTCTGTCAGTATACTTTGTCGGATACAGACGAGCGACTCCACCATCACATATGGCTGTTAGCCTAGCGGGGGACGTTATATAGTACGTGATTGACCGAAATCAATTGAACGCACTTCGCGGGGGGTTAACTTATTGTATTAACATATTGAAACACGGTGAGGCATCAGTGTGTTATTATTGTCATAACCATAGCAGCTTGGATCATAATGCGTATTAGCGTAGTAGGGCTATGTAACGCTCGGCTAGCTTTAGCGTCCCGGCGGAAAACATGTGTGAATGTGCACTTAGCTCCACTGAGTTTATCGTGTTGATGTTTACGGAGCGCGGCGTGTCCGACCGTCTCAGGCTCTGATTTTAACAAACAGCTCCGGTTCACAACAGGGAAACCATTAACATAAAACATGGACGTGCTATTGTGGGCGCCGGAGCGTCAGAGTCGTTAGCATGTGTGCTGTCAGTAATGTACAGTGGAGCTACGATGTTTCCTCATATTGGAAAACGATAGAATAGAAGTATTAGTAATTTGACATAGTTGTGGTAAAAGCTAAAAATATTGCTAATATTAATTAAACTCAGTCTATCTAAAGTTTCACTGCGGAAATGTATGGTTCAATTATAGGCCACCACTACTACTACTACTACTATTACTATTACTACTACTGCCACCACCACTACTACTACTACTACACTACTACTACTACTACCACTACTACTACTACTACTACCACCACCACTACTACTACTACTCCTACTACTACTACTACTACTACTACTACTGCCGCCACCACCACCCCTACTACCACTACTACTACTACTACTATTACTACTGCTGCTACTATTCCTACTCCTACTATTACTATTACTACTACAACCACTGCTGCTGCTGCTACTACTACTACTGTCACCACCACCACCACCACCACTACTACTACTACTATTACTACTACTGCCACCACCACTACTACTCCTACTACTATTACTACTACTGCCGCCACCACCACCACTACTACCACTACTACTGCTATTACTACTGCTGGTGCTACTACTGCTGCTACTATTTTACTCCTACTACTACTACTACTACTATTACTATTACTACTACAACCGCTGCTGCTGCTGCTGCTACTACTACTACTACTACTGCTGCTGCTGGTACTACTACTACTATCATCACACTACAACTACTACTACTTCTACCGCTATTATAATACAAAAGTTTGATCTGTAAACAGCCTCAACATGACTAACATATCTGAGTAACAGCCTCTTGGTAGCACAGTGTGGAGATTCCATTTGCATTTCTTGGCCCAATATGGCGTCTTGATTTATCCTGTCTGCATCATGGTGTCTTGAGCACTTTTGAGAGAGTCCAGATTGGATTGTTGACAGATGGTAATTTTATGGCAAGCTTCTTTGTAACACAAAACAGAAGCAACAGAGTACGCTGTACCCATCCGATGTGACTAATGTAAAATTGCTTGTACTAACATCACGTGCAACTATACAGATATGTACTTGTGCTGTTTTATCCATGTTATGTCAAATAACTCATCACAGTGTTAAAGTGTTGTGTGTCTTTGACTTATCTGTAATAGCAGTAGTAGTAGTAGTAGTGGTTGTTGTGGTAGCAGCAGCGGTTGTAGTAGTAGTAGTAGTAGTAGTAGTAGTAGTAGTAGTAGTGGTTGTTGTGGTAGTAGTAGTTGTAGTAGTAGTAGCAGTGGTTGCTGTAGCAGTAGTAGTTGTAGCAGTGGTTGTAGTAGTAGTAGTAGTAGTAGCAGTAGTAGTAGTAGCAGTGGTTGTTGTAGTAGTAGTAATAGCAGCGGTTGTAGTAGTAGTAGTAGTAGTAGTAGCAGCAGTGGTTGTTGTAGCAGTAGTAGTTGTAGCAGCGGTTGTTGTAGTAGTAGTAGTAGTAGTAGCAGTAGTAGTAGTAGTAGCAGCAGTGGTTGTAGTAGTAGTAGTAGTAATAGTAGTAGCAACAGAAGCAGTAGTAGTACTTATGGCAGTAGTAGTAGAAGCAACAGTAGCACTAGTAGGACCAATAGTAGTGGTTGTACTAACAGTAGTAATTTTGGCAGCAGTAGGCATAGTCCCAGTAGTACTATTAGTTATATTCTATAATTTACAGGACACTATAGCTTGGAACCTTGGGGCTGAGAAAGTTAGAATTCTTTGGCAGAATCGTGTGTGTTCAAAAATGCAAATGCTTTGTTACGGTTCATGGTTAGTATCTCATTAATTACTGAAACTTTCCAATAACTGGTCCAAAGTTCAACATCGTCTCTGTCAGCGCAAATCAGCTTCAGGCTCATGAATACTTTATTTGGAGATAGATTTTACACTTTTGAGCCTTGTACAGTGTCTGACATTTTGATCCATCTAATTTGAGAAAGTGACCCAACCAATTAAGCACCGCAATCAAGTAATGTTACCCCGCCCCTGACATTTATATGGTAAAACGGCTCCGCCCACGAGCCTACGTCAACCATGCATCATCCCACATGACGATTCTCCATAAACATGATACAAAACAATGCACTACAGCTTCACAAACCCGATGTTATGTGCAGTAGTTTCATTAGCGGGATGCAGGATGATTGGGTTGTGATTGCGCTCTGAAGGGGGAGTGACGCAGCACGGAGAGCAAAGGGAAAGGGGAACTCAAAGCGCCATAAACAAGTGAAACTTATGAAACGTTTTAGTATTTGCTTTGATCGAATATAGCATTTTTAGAAAGATAAAAGGAACATGGAGATCTAAATATCCCATAGAAGTGTAATAGTAGTAGTAGTTTAACTTTTTTTTACAAACTGCTACTTGATTAAAGTAAAAGTAATTTTTTAAGTATTTTAACCGCAGGTAATCAATCAGTACATCTCTAAAGCAAAAGACAAAGTTAAAATCTCTATCTGTCTGCCTCCACAAACTCATGGAGGCGGACATGGATATGAGCGGTCCTCCTTACGATTCGCTCCAAACGATTTGTCCAGTTGACAGATTTGAACTTCGTCTTTTGCTATGGATCAGACCTGGACGACTGAGGGTTTACATAGACATTTCTAACCTTTGCCTCTTTTGTGTGTTGCAGCTATCGTTGTCCTCTTCATCACGCTGAGACGGAGTAAGAAAGAGCCGCTGATCATCTCCGAGGAGGACATCCGGGAAAACGTGGTAACCTATGACGACGAGGGCGGAGGGGAGGAGGACACGGAAGCTTTCGACATCATCGCCCTGCGCAACCCGGCCGCCGCGGAGGAACTCAAATTCAGGAGAGACGTCCGGCCAGACGCCAGACCCCAGTGCACTGTCCCGGCACGCCGCAGCTCCGCCAGCCCCTCCGTAGACCAGGAAGACGTCCACGAATTTATCCGACACAAACTCGTGGAGGCGGACATGGATACGAGCGGTCCTCCTTACGATTCGCTCCAAACTTACGCGTTCGAAGGACAGGGATCTCCAGCCGGAACGATAAGCCCACTAGACTCTTTTGGAACGCAGTCGGAACAGGATTACAATTATCTGGACGATTGGGGACCCGAGTTTCAGAAATTGGCAGAAATCTACGGAGATGCAGACTCAGATGTGACGACCTCAAACTAAGACAAAACAAATTTTCGTATCTGGGAATTTGCAGTGAAAGTGACAGATAAACGTGCTGCAACTGAACTGCTTGGATGAAGTAACTATTTACTGTCAAACTGAAAACGATTTTTATTTTTTAATTTTTCATTTGGGGTTATGGGGCGTTGGTGGAAAGTATTGGATCAGATTTTGAAAGAAGAGCAACACTATGGGAGATATAAGGAAAACACTATTTTCCTTGGTGTATATTTTTTATTGCTCAATAAAGTCCTGAAATCCATATGGGTGGATATGTGCGAAATTGTGCTTTTGTGTTTTTCCATCAGACCTGGATTTACAGCTTGTAGTTAGGATCACCACCGGGGGCAGTATCTTCCAATGGGCTCATTCCTCACCTGGTACATTGGTACATAAAGGGGATATCAGTACATATACGCCATACACTATATCTACTGCAAATGGGAACTGTTTTAGGTGGGGTTGTTCCAAAGATACTCAGGTAATAATAGAAAACTAGCATCAAAACTATATACTGTTTTGAGCAAGTATTGGGTCCAAAAAGTATCACATTTATAGAACGTTTTACCATCATCTTAACATATGTCAGATTTACTATCAGATCATATGGTACAAGAGAAACTACCTTTATTTTGTGCTGAAAATTAAATAATATTGTCTGAAGAATTATGATTTTGTAGTAGTATTGAGTATCAAAATCAGGTTTAAAAAATAACAACTTTAGTCTTACAGTCCAATGAAGTTCATCTGGCCTTCCATTAATTTATTTTAGTAGATTATTTTTCCAGACCAAGGTTTAGTTTGTTTTCATACCTGACAGTTTGGACTGCTCATTATCGCTCTTCTTCAGAGTGGTCAGTGTGATGTTGCTGTGTCTGGTCAGCTGATTTAAACAGGTTTTGGCGCTGTCTTCCTACCGGTGAAGGCAGGACGACACCACCATCTGCAGCCTGCCTTCCTCAGGACAGTATCCCAGGTTTGTGAGAGTAAAAAAGCCCCCTCGTCCAGGTTTATAGTCCCGTGGGCATGTTTCTATATTCCAGTTGCCCCTTTAATCCAGCGACGTTGTTTGTTGTCCTCTTTCCCAATGACGTTTGCGCCGTCTCAGTCCATAATGTAGTTCTTTCTTTTGCAGTGGAACAAACAAGTTTAACAAAAAAAAAAAAAAAAAAAAAATCATTAAATATACTAGCACAAGATCGGTCAGAACATTTTAATATCAAATCTTTTCAGATCTAAAGTTAAAGCCATAGCTGACATTTTCGGAATAGTTTGGGAATTGTCTTTATCATTATCATAAAAAATATCTCCATCCATTCATCCATCCATTTTCTTCCGCTTATCCAGGGCCGGGTCACGGGGCAGTAGTATAAGCCGGGTCCCCCAGACTTCCCTCACCCCAGACACGTCCCCCAGCTCCTCCGATGGGACCCCAAGCGTTCCCTGGGTCTTCCCCGGGGCCTCCTCCCGGTGGGACATGCCCGGACCACCTCTCCAAGGAAAAGAAAAAAAAATACATATATCGTAATATTAAAAAAAAAAAAAAAAAAAAAATCTCTGACTATATAAAAAAAAAATATATATTTTGTGCTGAGATCAATATGAAGTATCAACCCTTTTCCTTGTTATTGCAGTGCTTGAAATTTTAGCATTGCGATAACAATAGAGCGTAGTAGTTCTCCTCTGGATGTAAAAGGCACATCTATTGGCTTACCTTCACATATTATAATATAACAATGGTTCCTTGGGGTAAATTTCAGTTTGAGCGATGGTCCCGTATGCTAACACAGTCTAACTTTAGGGAAAATACACCCCAACCCAAATACACCATTAGGATTGAAATGAGTGCAAGGCAGGCCCACTGAAACATCTAAAATTCATGAGTTTGAAAATGTGTTTCCATGAAAATCAATAGGCAAAGTACAGAGGCAAAAATGCTAGTATTTCAGAGGCTGTGGGAAAGTAGAGATTGAGGGGCCATGGACGGGTTGTAATTAAAGGTACTATTCTAATGTCTGTGCAGCTGCAGGATGTGTTATAATGATTTCCTGCTTAAATGAACCAAACCAATGCAAAAGTATAAATATACAAGATAAGTATTTGGCAATGTTCTTAAGACAGGTTTCATGACACAGTAATGATGAAAGATGACTTCCTAAAAGTTCATTATTAACTATATTCATAATCTCAGTGAATTGTCTGCAGCCTGATGTATTGGAGCCATTTTGGAGTTTTCCTTGAAATTGTTTTAGTAACTGCAATGTTCAGCCCAAATTTGAGAAATGCAAATGCTTAAAGATGGGCTATTATGCAAAAATCCATTTTCACTTTCTGCCATGTTACAAAGTTGTTCCCTCATCAGAAACATGCCTGAAGTGGTTTCAGATGTGATTTAGATAGTAAAAGAAAAATTCAATTCTGTCAAGTGTTTGAGTGAAGACGTTTCGCTTCTCATCCAAGCCGTTTTTCTTCAGTTCTGGTCAGATCACTGGTGAACTTTTATCTGTCTGAAAGAAGGAGCCAACTACACTGAAACTAACACACCTCACACCAACATTTTGTCCAGTCGACAGAATAGATTTTTTTTCTTTTACTCTGCATCATACCGGGACGACTGAGGAATTACACAGACATGTCATTTTTTAGATGTGATAGTGCTCTGATGGGGGAGTGACCCAGCACAGGGAGTGAATCGAGGGGAGACTCAGAACTTCAAAAACGTAAATGAAACTTATGAATACGTGGTTTTCGGCAAATATAGCATTTGCAGAACAATAAAAGGTAACGCAGTGATCTAAGTATGATATGTGTTCGCAGTTAACATCAAAGGCTTAAAATATCGTTATGTGAATCTCCTTTTCAAAAAGTTTCCTCACCACAAAAATACCTGAAGTTTTGTTTAAAAAACCCCCAACATTTTTGATCATTTTAGCACTCAGACTATACCACGCTGCTAACCAACGCTGACGCTAGCAGCTGTAGCACGGTGAAACCTGCTTCACTCATCAGTGCTCGTGCAGCTGGCGTCCATTTGCAAGCTCAAACTTAAAGACGCATTATATACCATTCTGGTACAGGGTCTGCCACCTGCTTGCCTACATGTAGATCGGAGACTTTACCTGGAATGCTCCACAGTGTGGCATTAAACTCATCTATTTCTCGGTGCCGTTTGGTTAAGTCAGTCAGATCTGTGGAGATGTGATGCTTGTATGTTTGTTTTAACACCTACATTGAGACAAGCAGATGGACAGAAGAAGTTTAAACCCCAGAAGTGTGTAGTACTCCGTTACATTCACCTGAGTAATGTTGTAATTCTCGTAGTAGTTTTCAGACACCATATGTTACACCTACTGCTAAAAAAAAAACAACAATAATGAATAACTAAAGTCTATTGCTTACACCAACGCTTTACGATTCCCATCTCCAGTTTGGTAAACACAGGGACCAAGAATTCCAACACACTTAGCCCCGGTGGAGATAATTGAATCCGTTTACTGCTCGGAGGAAACAAATCAACCTTGGGCTCTGGAGTTGTGTCCTGGTTTTTCGCTTGGTCAGCTCCACGCTTCATTAGGCTGGTGGATTCCTGCTGCAGCCCGCGTCCCTGTGTCGCCCCATTACACCGTTTGGATGGCGAAAGTCCAGCAAAAACACTGTCGTTCTCATTTCTCCATAACAAACTCTGAGGCTATTTGGTGCAAAATGGACCACATTGTAATTCCACGAGTGTTTCTACTGTACACTGCCCGTCCTAGCCTTCTCCAACAGGTCAGTGCAAGATAAGCTAAAGCTACGGGGAACCCAAGATTACCATTGAATGTAGTCACAAAAAGTTGTAATGATTTCCAATGGCCTATGGACCTGTAGTTTCCAAACTTACTTCGACTAAATATAATATCTAATATATATTCTACAACTGGACAAAACTAGGACTAATCTTGTTTTGATGAGTTTAAATAAAGTCCATTATATGTAACAGCCGGTTGCTTGTCTCCATGGAAAACGTATGTATTGCTTTGCCTTGAATGCTACACAGTATGGCATTAAATGTATCTATCTCCATGAAAACAAGCAAGCAACATCACCAGGTCAGATCTGTGGAGAGACAAGCACGCTCACAGTAAGAATGCATGTTTTTTGTCGCTGTATTGCACTTCAACCTTCGCTGTCTCGCAGATTTTTCCAGTGCAATTCGACACTCTTTTTTACAGTTTATGAACGCGCATTGTCCTCTGCATCCCGACCAGCCAAAGGACAGCAGACCACCGTCAATCGAAAAGTCAAAAAGCGCAGAATTCGCCTATTGCTGGTTATTTTTGGAACGTAACCCCTGCAATAAATGAGGGACCACTGTATTTCTAAGCAATAAAAACACCTGTAATAGAAGAAATACAACACAGTTTAAAGCCATACTGTAGAACATCCTAGGCAAAGGAGTAACATCTCCATGGAGACAAGGTTACATGGGCACTTTTAAGCCATTTATGTTATATTTCATCAATTACATGCATTGAACTGGTATGAGTTTCTAGAGCATCATGATTGTAGCCCACTCGATGCATTTGGCAGCTTGGTTAAAAGTCTCTTCAATGTCGAAAATGAGCAGTTCTAGTGTTGCCAAAAAAGCACAAGAGCCTAATTTCTAAGTGGTATCATTTGGTGGAGTGTTGAGTCTGCTGCCACTCCTCCAGACTGTGCCTTTGTTTTATGGAGCACTTTATGAAACAGAGCCACGTGCATCAGTTATTCCACCAAATCCCCCACGTTTGGCATTTCAACTTGAGTTTTAAAATACGAGGGACCCGATTTGGCCCTAAAGAATTGACTACAACAGAAATCAGCTCACCTGTTGTAGTTGACAAGTCTTTCTTCTTCGCTCGTATTAACCACAGGCTCCTGAAAATCGGCTGTTTAAATCGATTTTGTATTTTTTCTTAAGTTTTCAGAATAATTTTAAACTTTGGCCGTGTTATAATGTGTGCATTATGTCACCATTGTAACTGATGAACATCTCACCGTAGACCTGCATGCAGGAGCTCCCCAGCGCGATGTCACCGCAACGTATATGAAGTGAGAAAGTCTGAAAACTAGAGAGAAGGTTCCACATTACAGGACAAGTAGCTTTGGAGATTTCACATCCTAAGGTTTATTGTCCTTTGCATTTCAGTACCTTCTGGATTTATGAAAAAATGTTCAGAAAATTGGGACTAAACCGGTACTAATCACAGAACTAAACCAGGACTAGAACAGGACCAAATCAGACTGCATCAGGACCAAACCAGGATAAGTGTCAGCACCAAGATATACATAAGTACAGTATATATCTTATGTTTTCTGAGGTACAATTTCTAGTGATGTACCCTCAAAGTGTCATATTCAGCGCATATTTGTACTTCATCCATATTTTTTTTTACAGTACATAACAAGAAGTGTGTAGCTCTCCTGACAGGTTACCCCCAGAGCATTAAAGCATAAATCCAATGCAGAGAAAACATTTCACTTTGAGGATAACACACAGGCAGAGAGTATTATGCAAAATCGACTTTTTTTTAGAGCTTTCTACCATGTTATAAAATTGTCTCCTCATCAAAAAAAACGTGCGGGAAATGGTTTTATATGTGATCCATGCATGTTTGAGTAATATAGCGATCTCTCCCGCGCACTATTCGAACCCTCTAAATGGTTAATAGCGCAATTCTGTCCAAAGCTCAGTGTATTTGTCCACTGATCCAAAGGTTGCTGGTTCAAATCCCGCTCTCGACATAAAACATCATTGACCCACAGGTTGGCGGTGCATTTCCAGCTCCCACATCTGTCATTGCGTCCTTGGGCAAGACACTTAACCCACCCAGTTTGTTCGTACACTGGTGTAAAAAAAATACAACCATTTACCGTAGCGCTCTGAAGGGGGAGCAACTTAGCGCAGGGAGCAAGGGCAGCATGAACAAAGCTGATACATCGTTTTTTGCCGAATCTAGCGTTTTCAAAACCATAAAAGGTAACATCTAAATATGTTTTGTGAAGTATAATACTCCCTCTTTTCACAGATCTGATTCATATTAAATACCTGGTTCTCATAATGATATACGCTCTTGTATTTAATCAGCAAACATTTATTCCAATCCCTTGTCAAACCCATATCCACAGGTCTGACTAATGTGTTGTTTTAAGAATTAGGCAGGGCTTAAATAATTACGACATAATTACAGGCCTTGACAATTTGGCTGTAATTCCTCCCACCGACTCCTCTGTAAATCACACGACTCTCTGTCAACAGTGGTGCTCTTTGACACCGGCTGAATACCATTTACCAGATGAGACACCAGGCAATAGGACCGCTGACGGGTGCAGAGAATAATTAGGATTTCATAAAGGCAACCGTTCGTGGGTGGGTTGTATTAGAGCAAAAGAGAATCTGTCTACAAGATGGAATCCGGAGTTTTCATCTGGGAGATATCTATCCAAGAAAAAAAAAAAAGTTGTGCCAAATTGCGGTATTAGATAACCGAGTCCAAGTATTTCCAAAGCTCTTGTGCAGTGTTTGTGGTCTGTATCTATGGGACATGCGGACTTCTTTTAGTGCTGGGTTAGATCTGGTTTAATCCTGGTTTAGACCTGGTTTAGTTCTGGTTTAGACCTAGTTTAGTTCTTGTTTAGTTTAGCTCTCATGGGGTGTCCCTATTTTCAGGTGCTTAAGTTGTGGGTTAGACCTTGGTTAGTCCTGGGTTAGACCTAATTTAGTCCTTGTTTTGTTTAGCTTGTGTGGTGACCTTTTTTGTAGGTGCTTTAGACCTGATTTAGTCCTGATTTAGTTCTGGTTTAGTCCTGGTTTAGTCCTGGTTTAGTCCTGCGTTAAACCTAATTTCAGGTGTGTTCACATTTGCCAAAATTGTTCCTAAACTGGGACTAAATTCAGCACTAATCTTTGACTAGTCTGGGACTAAACCTTGACTAGAACAGGACTAAACCAGGTTTATATTTGGACTAAACTGAGCTCAAACCAGGACCTAACATAGACAAGTGTGAATCAGCCTTAGTCCTGTGTTAGATCTAGTTTAGTCCTTGTTTAGTTTAGCTCTTGTGGGATATTTCTTATTGGCAGCTGCTTACGACCTTGTCCTGGATTAGACCTGGTTTTGTTTTACTTTAGACTTGGAACGACCTGGGTTAGTCCTAGTTTAGATCTCGTTTAGTCTTGGTTCATCTTAGTTCTTACATGGTGACCTTTTTGCAGGTGCTTTAGACGTGGTTTAGTCCTGGGTTGGACTTAAACCTAATTTCGGGTGTGTTCACATTTGTTCCTAAACTGTGACTAAATTCAGAATTAATCCTTGACTAGACCAGGGCTAAACCAAAACTAGAACAGAACTAAACCAGGTGCACATCTGGACTAAACTGAGCTCAAACTAGGACCCAACGATGACAAGTCTGAAGCACCCTTAGTCCTGGTTTTGGTTTAGGTCTGGTCCAGGTGTGCAGGGGTGATGCATGTGGTGAGCCAACACTGACTGCTGTTAACATTGGTTTGGATACATACGTATTGAGTTTCAGTCTCATGACACAACATTTTACGTCATTAATTGCTATGGAAACAGTCCAGATTTTTCATGACTTGATCCACTGATAGGCTTTGTCCTTTGATTTTGGGCATCTTGCCAGGAGCAAGTGGAGCAACCCAGTAGAACCCTTCAGATCTCTGCAAATATGGGTCAGATGTACATAGCTGGATTACCCTACTGAAATGAATTCATACTCTTGTTGTACAGTACAACACAACAGAATAAACCACCAAAATGTGTTCAAATAATTTACTTATTGCACTCACTCATAGAAGAATGACCAAAATATTTAAGTACTTTCATAGTCATCAAATTATTACTTGAGTAGGATTAAAACTATGGTAAATGGTCCAGTACACACAGACACTAGGGGTGAGGTGGGTTAAGTGTATTGCCCAAGGACACAACGACAGCATTCATCTGTGGGACCTGGAATCGCACCACCAACCTGAGGGTCAGTGGATCTAACGGCTCAACGAATGATGTTTAAGTCGAGCATAAACATCATCGCCAACCTTCAAACCTACAGACTTGAGTACTACCCATAAAGTACATAGTATTGCGTATTATTCAGATGGTTATAATGTTTTGCTCCATCCCTCTCTGCTATCTTGTCTTGCATGTTTTGTTTTTTTTTTTTCCTACTTGCCGGTCCTGTCAAACTGTCACTGCCTCACCTTGAAATATTGATGGTGGTCTTATCAGACACAAAGAGGAGCGATGAATATTTTAACCTCTGCGCCCTGCTCCCCGTCTTCGGCACTGTCTCCTCATTACAAGTCTGTCTGTTGCTCCCTCTGGCTGTGTCATATTTTTGGTCAGTTTGGCAAATGTTCATGTTTGGTTTTTTTCACAATTGGACCAAAACAGTTCTCCGTTCACTCTCATCCCTCCAATAGTTTTCAAGAGCCAGAGGGTTGTCCCGAGGCAGAGGTCATTCGTAAACAGAGCCAGATTTCTATTAAAATACAAACGCAAAGGCGGGTAGTACTCAGTTATGTTCACCCGAGTAGCTTTTTAAAGAAATTGTACTTTTAGCATTTTGTAGCATTTAGCAGCAGTACTTTTACTCCTAGGTGAGTAATGTTTCTATTGAAGTAACAGTACTCTTATCCCACTGGGAGGAGACCCCGTGGAAGACCCAGGACACGCTGGAGGGACTATGTCTCTTGACTGGCCTGGGAACACCTTGGGGTCCCAACGGAGGAGCTGGAGGACGTGTCTGGGGTGAGGGAAGTCTGGGAGTGCCTGCTTAGACTGCTGAAGATGGATGGACGGTACTCTTACTTGAGTAAAAGTTTTGATTACTCTACCTACTGTGAGTACATCTCAAACAGAAGCTTTATGTCGACAATATGAAAAGATTTGAACATTTGGATTTTAAGTATTGGGTTTCAGTTATATGACACTTTACGAACAATTATGGGCACCATTTTGAGAACTTTTACGTGCAGACAGAATCAGTTGCTTTGGTTTGTTAATTGCTATGGAAACGGTCCACATTTTCCATTACTTGACCCATTGATAGACGTTGGCCCATCTTTCAATACCGTTTGCGAATCCCAGTATTGAACCCTTCAGATCTCTGTAAATATTGGTCAGAAGTACCTAGCTGGACACTACTTTTCCCAAATACTTTTTCACTCTTACTCGAGCAATTTCTTGAGTCACTACGTTGTACTTCTACTTGAGTAATACTATTGGAAGTAACGTTACTCTTGCGTGACTACAATATCGGGCTAATCTCCCCACCTCTGTCCAAAAGCTCGTTTCAATCGTTTCTTTGTGGATATGTCAGTCTCTAAGGCCATATTCATATTTTCAAACCAAACAAATAGACTCTGATTTGAATCTTCATAATCAGGGGAATAAAACATTATTAATCAAAGCTGCGTTTTTCCCTCACTCTTATGTGGTTGCCAAGGGAAATGCAGCACGGCAACGACCCCCACAGTGACAAAAAAAAGTGCGAAAATGTCTTTCCTCGAGCAACAAATTAAACCAGAGAGTTGTGTCTGTAAACAAGATAGTTAAACATGCGCGACATATTCTTTTTGCCTGGCTCAATAAAAAGTTATATTATGAATGTTTTGAGGTAGATGGTTCATTCTGGATTAGGACTGTCAAAAGTAGGCCTGTCGAAAATCTATAGCTAAATACTAAACCGTACAAAAACGAGTATCGAAACTAGATACTAACTAGATCGAAAGCAGTCTCGTGGTTTTGCAGGTTTTTTAAGTGTAATCTTACATGAACATGCATTGTGTTCTGCGTCCTGATTGGTTAAGGGACTGTAGACCATTGTCCATCAGTCTTCGTGCAGTGTCTCCTGTACAGTACAGTAAATATTCCTACAACACTACAGTGGAGCGGCACCCGGATGAAGAGGCACAGTCAGAAGAACTGTGAAATACACATTAGTGACTTTAACTTAATTAAACAAGAGAGTGAGAGAAATGTGATGTTAATGTCTGTCTGAGAAAAGTGTATAAAGTGTGAAGTCAGGGGTTTTACAGCCTTAAAACATATGTAAAAAAGGTAAAAAATAAAGCTGACTACTTTGTGCATTTCGCCTATTCTGGGTTATTTTTAGAACATAACCCCTGCGATTAATGACCACTGTATCGATACTAAAAAAGTTAAATTCACAGGACAGAAATGAACCTTTCTTGAACAGCTTTAGAATGATCTTGTGCTATTGGATTCGGTATTGAGTCTATTCCTTCGTATAAAGTTTGATTTCTTCTAGGTTTCTTGCAGGTCCAGTTATCAGCCATGTCTTCATCCTCGCCTCCACCTCAGCCTATCACACCTTTCCAGCGTCCGGCTCCACTGCATCCAATGACCATTTAAACCAGGGGTCTCAAACTCGCGGCCCGGGGGCCAATTGCGGCCCGCGAGACAATATTTTGTGGCCCGCAGGACAGTATGAAAGTTTAATGTTAGTGTGCCATTACCATGTTGCGTGTAGAAGGTTTCGCCAAATCGGTGAACCCCAAACACACAAACCACTAGCGCTGTGTACTCCCGTCACAAAAGATTCAACAAATAATGATGTATATCCAAAAAAATCCACAAGAATTGGCATTTTTCCTCATGTATGTTGAAAACAGCGATGACTTTTGAGAAGATTTTAACAAAGCTTTTTTTGTGGAGTACCTGACGCGGCCCTGATTTAAACCTTCTCTTTACGTCTTGTTATAGTGACGAAACATACAATCGGTCTTGAAATTTCGCTTCGTTGGCTAAATTTGGCTAAACGTTGGCTGTCCTCTTCTCCTGCTCAGACAGAATCCTGCTCTTGAACCACTGCCGCACACTGTAGTGGGTAAATTTATACTCACAGAACAATGGGCTTTCAGATGTACTGGTGCCTCATTAAGTTCATTGATTTAGCACAGAAATAATGACCCAAACCTCACAGCAGAACTGAAATGTCCCACTGTGTGAACGCTTCCCAATGGACTTTGTATGGACTGGTTTATAACTGTTTGTACATTTTAGATTATAGCAACTGAATAAGGCAGAAACACAGCAGGGGTCGATGATGAGTTAATTTGCAAAGTTTCTTGTCTAGTCTATTTCGCATCCACCTCTGTTACTGTCACCCCATGTTCAATGACGGCCCCAAAACTTAAAGGGCCCATATTACGCTATTATCTGACTTATGTTGCAATGTTGTTTCCTCGTCTTAAACAGACCTGGAGTTGTGTTTTGTTTCATTCACAATTTTAACACACAAACCCTGCATATTTAGTCTGATGTCTTCTCTTAAACGGAAAACACCCTGTTCCACCTTGTGATGTCATAATACAGGAAGTGCTCTGCTGTGTTTAAACTCCATACACCTTCACTAGAACCACTGGGATCATTTCAGTCCTGGAATTGCTAATCGCTACTGCGCAAAAGGGGAAAGGTAGCTGTTAATTTGAAAACTTCCACTTCATGACATCACAAGGTGGAACAGAGCATTTTGAGCTTTGGAGATGTAGACAGAGTAATAATAAAGGGTGTGACAAAAACATGTGTGAATGAAACAAAACACAACTCCAGGTTTGTTTTTGATAAGGTTGCACCATTTTAATTCAATTTATTTTTGTAAAGCCCAAAATCACAACAGCAGTCGCCTCTTAGGGCTGAACATGAGAATTGATTTAACCAACAGAAAGTTAGAAAATCAACAATGAAACAGAAACAGAAAAGCAAATTAATGAACAGCGAACAAGCAACATCCCCTGTCGTTAGACGCTCCATCTCGGCAAGGAAAAACTAAAAAACACCCAATGGGAAAAAGAGAAACCTCGAGGAGAACCACAGTGAAGGAGAGATCTACTCACATGGACGGACAGCTGCAGATGTGTCCAGGACTACTACTACACTGCTTGGCCAAAAAACAAAGATGCCACCTGGATTTAACTAAACAAATAGTTACGAGCCTCCTCCAGTTGGTCAGGTCTCGGTTCAACAACAGTCTGTGCTCAAAGAATGAGGTCAGCTGACACCTGAATATACTGAATGACCAGGTTATTCCATCAGTGGATTTGTTCTTCCCTGATGACACGAGCATATTCCAAGATGACAATGCCAGGATTCATCAGGCTCAAATAGTGAAAGAGTAGTTCAGGAGCAGGAGACATCATTTTCACACATGGATTGGCCTCCACAGAGTCCAGACCTTAACCTCATTGAGAATCTTTGGGCGATGTGCTGGAGAAGCTTTGTGCAGCGTCAGACTCGACCATCATCAATGTGAGATCTTGGTGAAAAATGAATGCAACACTGGATGGAAATAAATCTTGTGATATTACAGAAGCAAAATCGAAACAATGCCACAGTGAATGCGTGCCGTGATCAAAACTAAAGGTGTCCAATGAAATATTAGTGAGTGTCTGACCTTTTTTGTTGGTGTCGACTTTATTTTTTTGGCCAGTTAGTGTATTTTTACTTTCTCTGTGGAGATGAAAAAATACCTCTAATCAGAATGATGAAAAGTTGGGACCATTACCATAGCAATTATCAATCTAAAACATGATATTATGTAATTGTTAAAAGTCCTCAAAATGGCGCTGTGTCTTGATGAGGGTGTGAGGCGGACCAAAGGGTGACGGGAGAACATACGAGGAGCTGGGTCCAGAGGTGCAGGGAACAAACGAGACAGGAACACAGCCGGTACCGGGGAACAGGGGTCGGAAACGGGAGTCCAGGGCAGTGCGGGGAGGCAGGGTGCTGAACCGGAACACGAGCGGGAACACAGGCAGGACACGAGCAGGACACGAGCAGGACACGAGCAGGACAACAGGCAGACGCACAGTGAAACATGCAGGTCGACGTGCAGTGAGTCGAGCAGACGATCTGACACCGAGAGGAGAGTCCTGGCTCCTCTTATCCTCCCCGCAGGTGGCGTTGATTGCGCTGATGAGAAGCAGGTGCACGAGGGAGGAGCCAGGAACTCCGCCCAGCTCCAGAGACCGGCAGGTGAGGGAGGGGCAGAGCAGACACAGGAGAGAGGAGCAGGCAGAGATCATGACACGCTGTTATCATCAAACTGAAACTCATAACTCCGTAAGTTCTTCCAGGTTGCCCCAGTGATATTAAGTAATGGTTCAAGACTTATTTTACTTAAGTGTGGCTTAAAGACTCATTGTGTAACTTCTTTGAGGGTCCGCCATTTGCTTCTCTCTATAAATATGTTGCGACTTTACATGTGATGTTCCACACTCTGATATTAAACTCATACATTTTGCATTTATTCAAGTACAGGTAAAAAAAAAGACAAATACGTATTCTTATAGTGAGCAAGCCTCTCCACAGACATGACCAGTAACCAGTAACCTACTTGTATCCACTGAGATCTTTAATTTCATACTGTATGGGAGTCAACGCAAGTCACATATTCCTTTGTCCTTGTTCAAATCTCCATGGAGACGAGCAGATGATGGACCCTCTGCCTGAAGAAAAGTTACACAGTGCAGCTTTATCCATAACATACATCAAAAAAATACCATTGTTTTAATTGCTTTCCAGAATCAAAAGCATAAAACATGTCTCCTGCGTTCTTGGTTAAGATGAATATACTTCCTACTGCCCCACATAAAGAAGTAAAACCACAGAACTTAACTAATTAAGTTGTCCAGCTGAGTAGCGTGTTTCTCCTCATCTCTATGCATACATCAGGCTAATGACACAATCCTGACTCCATTTCGCGTCTCACAGCCCATGTTCCCCTCTCGTCCTCTGACACAAGATAAATCTAAGGAGGACTCCTGGTATTTAAAAGCGGGCGATTTTTCATTCATGGCTGGGCTAAAACCTATCCGCACTCAATTAGCAACTTGTTAGTCAATTAAACAGAAGTGACACTTGCAGAGGAAGTTTGAGCTGAGAAATTAACGGCTCAGTCAATTCATTAAAAGTTTGCATGAGGACACTGAAATCGGAGGCCTTTCTAGCGAGAATTTAAATCAACTCAAATGTGTTACGCAACTATTATTTTGAGATGTAGATGATTTAGATTTGACCACAAAGGTTTTACTGTTTTAAAGCATCTGGCAAACTCTGGCTGCATTCACAGGTGTTCTGGTTTGGTCCTGGTTTGATCTCAGTTTAGTTCTGATGTAGACTTGGTTTGGTGCTGTTCTAGTCCTGGTTTAGTCCTAGTTTAGTCCTGGTGTAGTCCTGTTCAATCCCGGTTTAGTCCCAGTTTAGTCCCGGTTTAGTCCTGGTTTAGTCCTGTTTTAGTCCTGGTTTAGTCTTGTTTACTCCTGTTCTAGTCCCGGTTTAGTCCTGGTTTAGTCCTGGTTTAGTCATGGTTTAGTTGTGGTTCTAGTCCTGGTTTGGTCCTGTTCTAGTCCTGGTTTAGTCCTGGTTTAGTTCTTGTTTAGTCCTGGTTTAGTCCTGGTTTAGTCCTGTTCTGGTCCTGGTTTAGTCCTAGTTTAGTTGTGGTTTAGTCATGGTTTGGTCCTGTTCTAGTCCTGGTTTAGTCCTGGTTTAGTCCTGGTTTAGTTCTTGTTTAGTCCTGGTTTAGTCCTGGTTTGGTCCTGGTTTAGGTCTTGTTTAGTCCTGGTTTAGTCCTGGTTTAGTCCTGGTTTATTTCTTGTTTAGTCCTGGTTTAGTCCTGGTTTGGTCCTGGTTTAGGTCTTGTTTAGTCCTGGTTTAGTCCTGTTCTAGTCCTGGTTTAGTCCTAGTTTAGTCCTGGCTCAGTTCTGGGTTTTGCAATTTTGATGAAGTGTGAACACAAGCTTCTTGGGACTCCACACCTCTCTGTGATTGGTTAAATCCAGTTGTCACTCACTCAGACAGAGGCTGACCAGTGAACTCTACTAACATGTCTGTCTCCAACTTTGTCCATGTTGACTAAAAGAGACCCCATTCTTACCTCAGTGCAGATATACTGTTGAAGCATAAGCATGTATTACTTTTTTTAGTAGGACATGAACCAGGAAGTAACGTCAGTGCACAGTTAGTCATTGTTAGCTTTCCACTGAAAGCAGTTTAAAATTCATCACAGGGAAAAATTAAGATGCTAAGCATGGGTTAACAAATAAGCTTTTTCCAAGATGGTAAAAATCCGGCATGCCCACTGTTGCCAGCAGAGGGCGCAAACACAAATCCAGGCATTTAAACCAACACTAACTTTCTGGATTCGGCATAAACTTGCATGATTCCCTAGAAATAGGAAATAAAAACCATAGTTTGAAACATTCTCCATAGAGATAGATATGCTTTAAGCCAGACATGGGCAAACTAGGCCCGGGGGCCACACACGGCCCTTTGGGTTTATTAATCCGGCCCGCCAAACGTGACCAAATTATATTATAATAGGTAACTTGATAAAACTGAATAGTGAGTTTTTCTGCTGTGTTTATTTAACTTAAACTTATTAATAGATAATTAATTTAATGAATGCATTTGGAAAACAGTTTATATGGTATATATATATATATTTGGGTATATATATATATATATATATATATATATATATATATATATATATATATATATATATATATATATATATATATATACACACACAGACACACCCATTGTGGCCCGTGTGTCAAAAGGTTTACCCACCCCTGCTGTGTCATACTGTGGAAGATTATAACCAAAGAAAAAACATTTCCATGGAAACAAGTAGAAGGATATTGTAGTCTATTGTTTGGCTAAAACGTTACGTACTGGGGCTTTAAGCTGTTAAAAATAAAATACATACAGAAAGTGCTTTGTGCAATACTGGTATAAACCCTAATGGTCCATTGTTTAAACCAAACCAGCAAGAGGAGGTTAACATGGATTAGATTGTCAGAGGCTGTATAAAGATTTCTTCCTCATAGAGCTTCTATCGATCAGAGCTCGGCCGTATGCTCGCGCGATAAGACCAGGGTAATATCTCACCTCCACTGGGGCCTGTGCTGAAAACCACTCCCCTGGTTTATCTTTTGTCACAAAGGCAGAATGGATTATTGTAGAAAATAGTGGTCCAATTGCGAGCTATGACGACTCCTGTGATGTTTTTACTGCCTCAACAGCCTCATATCTTTTAAAAGAGACCCATGAATCATACACCCGCTTTGTTTACTCCAGAGAAGAAAGTCAAGAGCGGATCGAGGGCTTAAAATAGGGTGAAAAACTTTGGTAAATCTCAGAGTTGGTAAAGGATGTACATGTGTCAGAGCAACTTATATTTATTATATTTATTCCTGCTGAGGGGACCGCCACCTCTCCATGGAGACAAGAAGGTACCATGCGTGGATCGGAGGCTGGTTGCCTGGATTGTTCCACAGTACAGTATTAAATTTAGCTCTCTTTTTAGTCAATTGCAGGTATTTTAACAGCTCAAAACTACAAAACATATGCATTCTTACTTTAAGGGGGGTCATCTCTCCACAGATCTGACTATACCTTGGCCTAGTGCCTAGTGGTTGTGTCTATGGAGATGTTTAATTTTGTGTACCTGAAACCTGAACCTGAAAAAAAACGGTGGTAACACAATGGAGCTGAATCCTGAATGCAAAATTTGAATGGTAATTACACTTGTGGTTTAAGACAATTAATTATCATTTTTGTTATTATTCTATGTATTTATTAAGACAGTTAAAGTCCATGTCCGAGAGTCTAATGACCTATGTTGCAGTGTCTAATTTTTCCAACATAAACTTTTTCCATTTGGAACAGTGATGGTGAGATACCTATTCTAGACTCTCACATTTGCTTCACCTGAGGATAATTCTGCCCATATTCAGTGATGGTGAGATACTATTCTAGCCACATCTGCCCTGAGGTAGTCTGCCAATCCGCGCCATCGCCCCTCTGACCACCACAATAACACTCAACACTCACAACATTCATACTGGGTAGAGGTATTTGGACTTTTTAACATATCACCTATCGGCCTAGACCTCCAGCAGAGGCCGATGTTTTGTTTTGGCCAATTTGCTTCCTAAAAAATACACACAAAGCTTCATTTTAACACTTTAATACGAAGAAATACTAGCATAAAAA
Organism: Periophthalmus modestus; assembly: GCA_019594935.1. Classification (NCBI taxonomy): domain Eukaryota; kingdom Metazoa; phylum Chordata; class Actinopteri; order Gobiiformes; family Gobiidae; genus Periophthalmus; species Periophthalmus modestus. The sequence goes on from JAIEZT010000021.1 coordinate 11,562,381, forward strand.
GCGACTACACAGCTCTACTAAAGGTGTGTGGTTAAAAAAACGGGGCTTGGGGGGAGTTTACAGTAAATTTAAATTGCAAAATTTGAGGAAACTAATGAAATCCGACCCTACATATCCGCTCAAAATCTATCGTCCATCGGTTGCTCTGTATTCTGAATGATTAGTGTTGTATTGGCCATGAAAACACCTATGTCGGTCGATCTGTAATACTGGGCAATGTGGGTGAAGTGTCTTGCACAAGGACATAAAAACAGTACACCCTAATCAATCCAGTGACCTTTGTGTTGGTGGATGAGCAATTTGACCATTACCTCTAGTATAGCGTTGGATGCTATCGCCGCCGATGGACTGGCGGTCGTGGACTTTCCATTACCGTAACTCCACAACCAATTGTGCTTCACGTAAAATCAAACAGCATCTCAAAGCAGAGGCATGAGGCTCTTTAAATATGTTACTGTCATTACGGTAATGTGCTTATGTCGTCCCTCGAAGACGACCAATCAGAGCACAGGTGCCGCCGGGATTCTCCCAGTCAGTTATTTGATGCATCAAAGGAAAAAATAAGGGATGGATATGTAAAATAGAGGTAGTTGTGTGGAAAAAAAAGGTAAAAGTACATGCTGATTGTTCCGCATACATTAGCTCTAAACAAACATCTAGTTGACTTGATGTTGACTCTAATTAGTACTTAGTTCGGAGGGATACTACCTGTATTTATTTATAATGGATTGGTGCTCAACAATGACCACCCACCCTCTGATTCTGAAAGCAAATTTCCCATTCATTTTCCCCATAGATTTTCTGAAAAAGTTTGAAAGCGCTTGTTCATAGGTCTAGTGGTTACACAAGCTATGTGGGAACTGTCCCTGAACCACAAGACCTATCATTTTATTTCAAATCTGTCCCTGAAACTTTATAAACCGGCAAGTTCTTAAAACATTTGAAAATCTTGCATGGACTGTGGGGCTCCAAAACTCTTCATTTTTGTGGGACTTACAAAAACTACAAAAAAATGCCTCGTTAAAGGATATCTCTGTTAGCACGTTATAAGCCCTACAAAAAACGATGCCGAGTTTTGGGAACGCTTACATTTTTGAATTTTTCTAAAAGTCTATGGGGATGAACGATACTGGAAAATTTGACTTACTCATTGTTTTTTTTTTATTTATATTTTTAAGCGGACTTTGAACTACTGATTCAACTGTGGGGCTCCATATTATTCTTTTGTTTTTTTTTTCATATGCCATGTCCTGCTTGTCTGTTTTTTGTCATGTTGTTAAATGAAAATGAAAAAAATTAATAACTACAAAAAAAAAATAAATAAACTACAAAAAAAAGTAGTCTAACCTGTCATAATACGCACTTTCAGCTCAATAACTGTCTAAATCAGACTCAGATTTCCTGGTGAAATGTCATCGGCAGCTCCGGCGCACAGATCTGACCTAGTTTGTATCTTCAGACCTTGTGTTGTTGTTTACATGGAGGACTGGAATACCAATGGCGCCCTAATTGCTCTCTGCATATCAGGCCAGTCAGGCACGTTTTGTTTGCCTGCAGAAGCGCTAGGTGTGTCGGCGGCTAATATCTGCATCTATTTTTCATGGAGGTTCCTGGCGCTTAGACCCCGGGCGGAGGCAGAGGCAGAGGCAGCGGTCGGTACGTGCCACTTTCCTGTCTGCTTTGAGGTCAGCCGCTGTTAGCACTCGCAGGTTTGAGATTTTCTGGGGGGAGGGCTTTGCATACGATGAATGTTCATGACTGCGAGTGTGCGGAGGTGAAGGGGAAATAAAAGATCAAAGCGAGAGGGAGAGACTCGTTTGAAATACATAGAGGTGATGATTCGAGTTGTTTTAGCCTAAAGTTTGAGCTGTCACAGAGGAGGTTTTACAGGCGTTTTGACTTGTTTTGTTTTTCGTGGAAGTTCAGTTTTGGTCTTTGTAAACTGTATTGAAATGGTACTCAACCCCTGAATCATGCCTCATTCACGTCAACTCCGTCACATCTGCCGTAACAATTAGAATGTGTTCAAATTAAATGAGGTTTACACCACTGGGCCACGTCTCTGCTCCGTCCTTGACTCTGTGGCAAAAATACACAAGGAGTCTATTTTTGATCAATGCCTCAACGGTATTAATGATTTTGTACCAGCAATTTATTCACCTTATTCCGGATGTTGCCGTGGGCACCGCCATTGTGATTCAGGTTATATTATTTTGCATGAGGCTGCCGATCTTGACGGCAAATAAGTTCTACATGTACTACAGAGTCCTTTTAAAGCCTCCCAGAGAATCGGTGCAGTGTTGACTTGTTGATGCACATGAACATTGGATATTTTACACAAATCTACCTACTTTTTTATAATATTTTGGTGGCCAAACTTTTCCAAATTCTCCAAATTAAAAAGTGGAGCCTTTAGAGGCAAAGGTGGGATGGGCAGAAGAAGATAAGCATGGAAAACTGTCTGTTTTCATCCATCCATTTCCCTCCGCTTATCCGGGGCCGGGTCGTGGGGGCAGCAGTCTAAGCAGGAATTCCCAGACTTCCCTCACCCCAGACACGTCCTCCACCTCCTGGGACCCCAAGGCGTTCCCAGGCAGGCCGAGAGACACAGTCCCTCCAGCATGTCCTGGGTCTTACCCGGGGCCTCCTCCCGGTGGGACATGCCCAGAACACCTCCCTAAGAAGGAGGCATCCTGAACAGATGCCCGAGCCACCTCAGCTGGTTCCTCTCGACATGAAGGAGCAGCAGCTCTACTAAGAGCTCCTCCCGTGTGACAGAGCTCCTCACCCTATCTCTAAGGGAGCGCCCAGCCACCCTGCGGAGGAAACCCATGTTGGCCGCGATCTTGTCGTTTCAGTCATTACCATGAGCTCATGACCATAGGTGAGGGCAGGAACGAAGATTGACCAGTAAATCGAGAACTTTGCCTTTCAGCTCAGCTCCTTCTTTACCACAGACCAATACAGCGACCACATCACTGCAGACGCTGCACCGATCCGTTTGCATTTGGATCGTTGTCTGTTTTCAACGACACTTTATTGTATCAAGATGGAAACTTTAATTTCCTTGTTTTCTGGTAGAAACAGAGACGCACATCAACACCGTCCAACTTAGCTGGACAGAACTTTATTCGTAGGAGGAATTCAGTTTTGTTTGCGTCTCTCATGGATGTATTCAGGATTCATCGGGTAAATCAAAGCTGTAGGATGCATACAAAAGGCAGCGCACATCGCCTCTGCCAGCGCACAGCTATACTTTACTTTAACTTTGCGATGAGTTACTGTGGAGCACTTGTTGAATGCCGAGTGGAGAAAGCACGAAGGCTTTTGGATTTACAAAGTAGGACAGCAAAAAGAGGAGCGGAGGATGAGAGGACAGAGGAGTGGAGGAGGAGAGGAGGAGGAGAGGAGAGTGCAGAGGAGTGGAGGATGAATGAGTAGAGAAGAGTGCACAAAGGAGGGAGGATAGAGAGGAGATGGGAGCAGTACTGAGGAGGAGGAGAGAAGGAGAGGAGGATAGCAGAAGAGAGGACAGAGGGTGGAGGATGACTGGAGGAGGAGGGAGAGAGGAGAGGAGAGCAGAGGAGTGGAGGATGAGCAGAAGGAGGACAGAGGTGTGGAGGATGGATGGAGGAGACAGATGAGAGGAGGATAAGAGGAGGAGGAGGAGAGGAGAGTGCAGAGGAGTGGAGGAGGAGAGAGTGCAGAGGAGTGGAGGAGAGTGGAGGAGAGAAATAGGGAGGAGGAAAATAGAGGAGGAGAGGAGGATAAGGAGGAGGAGAGAAAGGACAGAAGAGTGGAGGAGAGAGGCAGAGAGTGGAGGAGGAGGGAGAGGACAGAGGAGGAAGGAGGAGAGAGAGAATAAGAGAGGAGCGCGCAGGGGAGGATGAGGATGGAGCAGAGGACAGTGCACAGAGGAGAGGAGTGAGTCTTCTAAGAGGAGGAGAGGGGAGAGGACTGAGGAGTGGAGGACGAGAGAAAACAGAAGAGTGGAGGAGGAGAGCGCAGAGTTGCACATAGGAGGAGAGGGAGAGGTCTAAATGGGCAGAGGAGCGAAGGAGAGGATAAAAGAGTGGAGAATAAGAGGAGGAGCGCGCAGGGGAGCGAGGATGAGTGCAGAAGGATTCTTAGTGAGCGAGACCTGCTGTGTTCTTTTCCTCTATAGATATCAGTTTAATGCCATCCGTGGAACATGTCTCGCAAAGCAACAGCCTCTCCATGGAGAAAAGTTGCACAGTGCACCTTTAAAGATGCTGTACACAATGTCTCCCATTCTCAAACAGCAGCAGTGTTAGAACAGCCCTGTCCCCGACTCGCTCTGAGCTCCGACACACCGCTCTGCACATCCTAACGATGCTTTCAGAGGTGGCCGTCGACAGGGTTTTAAATTCTGGACTTTTCTACTGACACTCTGAAATCTCTCTGAACAATTTCTCAAAATCGTGAATTGAGAAATTGCGCAACTTCGGGAGGATGAAATGGAGCTTACAGTCCAGTTACCTGTTTTCATCTTAGACTGGTGAGAACCAACCAACACTGATGTATCAAGTCTGCAATCAATTTTTCTTTGAACAAACTCCTGGTTTTACAGTTTACTCTCTGGGACAAAACAAACACGCTCAACTCCGTGATAAAAAGGTTAAGTACAGGTCTGTTCGGGGCTATAACGAACATTTTGTTTCTAGTTAGGTCTCTGTTTTTTCTAGTAAAGAGTTTGACAGCTGCTTGTGTCCATGGAGGTGTATTATTTTGCCTGGAAAGTTTCACAGTATGGCATTAAACTTAGCATGGAGACAAGCAGATGACCCCATTAGCTTAGTCACGGGTCTAGATCTGTGGAGAGGCGACCTACTGGTAGAATACATGTTTGTACAAGGTATTTTGGCATCGATTGAATGATGAATATGTTTCACGCCGTACAGCGTAACATCAAACTAATGACTTTAGTTCTAGGAGCAACTTACAAAGCCAACATCTCCATGGAGACGAGCACATGTTCCACAGTGGAGCTTTAAGTCCAGAGGTTTGCTTTGTGAACTTAAGCTGAAGTCATAATTTTTCGTTCAAAAGCCAATCACATTCAGGGCTGGCGTTTCATCGTAAAAGTTTGACAATCGCAGCTTTGTGGCGAACTTCACCCCATTAAAAACAAGTCAAAACCTCAAAGCGCTTTTATAATTCTCATTCTGTTTTTCTTGCCGTCACAACACTCGAACAAAAAAGGCTGAAATGTTGTTGATTAGCATTGTCTGCCGAGCTCGGTTCTAATGCATAATTCCTAATGACAGAGAATAAACACTGAAGACACTAAAATGTATTGTTGAGGAGGGCGGGATCACAGACGTCTGACCTACTTAGCTCTGACAGACTCTGGGGAACACGTGAGGACAAATGTATGTGGATATTTCTCAGCTCTCTGCTCTTAATGCGATAACACATCGCACAGTTAACCACCGCGTCAAAAACATGCACTGTAAAGAGTGAACAAGTGACCGAATATAGGACTGGTCTCAGGTTGGACTATTCAAGCAAAGGTCATTATAGTCTGTAATGTTGGTGAACTTTATAATTCAACTTCCTGGTTGAACATGGGCAGCAGATGTGATTTACTCCTGGTTTAATCCTGGTTTGGTTCTGGTTTAGTCCTGGTTCAGTCCTGGTTTAGTCCTGGTTCAGTCCTGGTGTAGTCCTGGTTTAGTCCTGGTTCAGTCCTGGTTTAGTCCTGGTTCAGTCCTGGTGTAGTCCTGGTTTAGTCCTGGTGTAGTCCTGGTTCAGTCCTGGTTTAGTCCTGGTTTAGTCCTGGTTTAGTCCTGGTTTAGTCCTGCTTCAGTCCTGGCTTAGTCCTCGTTTAGTCCTGGTTTAGTCCTGGTTTAGTCCTGGTTTTGTCCTGGCTTAGTCCTGGTTTAGTCCTGGTTTAGTCCTGGCTTAGTCCTGGTTTAGTCCTGTTTTAGTCCCGGTTTAGTCCCGGTTTAGTCCCGGTTAAGTCCCGGTGTAGTCCTGGCTTAGTCCTGGTTTAGTCCTGGTTTAGTCCCGGTTCAGTCCCGGTTCAGTCCCGGTTCAGTCCCGGTTCAGTCCCGGTTCAGTCCCGGTTTAGTCCCGGTTTAGTCCCGGTTTAGTCCCGGTTTAGTCCCGGTTTAGTCCTGGTTTAGTCCTGGTTTAGTGTGTTGTAGTTGTAGCTGCAGGAGGAGGGTCTAAGCACAGGGGATGTTCTGGGACAGTTCTCCCTTTGCGTGTTTTCTATCAGTGTTATATAATCTGTCTGTTATTGACCAATGTCTGTTTCACTTTTGGATTTTTTTCCCTTTCTCTTGGTTAAATCAATGATCTTGTTACGCCATAAGAGGCATCTGCTGTTGTGATTTTGGGCTTTACAAAATAAATGGAATTGAATTGTACCTTTGCCAAAAGAAAGCATCATTTGGGATCGGCATTGTAAGGTAAGAGTTTGTAGAAGTGGACGCATTCAGGGTTTTCAAAGAAAGAAAAACTGTTTATCTGTTATTATCTGTTCTGACACATACATATACATATACACATACACATACATATACACATACATATACACATACACATACATATACATATACAATTCCACCTAAGAACTAATAATTAAAAAGATGAAAATGTATAATAAAGTATAATTTTAAAAAGTTAGTGTGAGAAGCCGTGTTTTTGTGTCCAGGGCTAGTGCAGATTTAATGATGACCAGCTGTTTGAAGTACACACTGAGCCGGAGTTACTTTTGAAGTCACTTTTCAACACTCAGGTTGGGAGGAGGGGTTACTTTTTAATTTATTTTTCACTCCTACATGTAGTAAGACATTGAGGCACAGTGGTTGACCCATAGTGTGAAGGATCTATCGCGATATAGAAGCTAAGGCTCAAAACTGTTGGAATAAACCTGAGATACATGCAGGTAGTAGTTAGCAGGGTTAGTTTTTGAAGAGGTGACATTACACTTCTGTGGGGTATTAACTGCTAACTGCTCTTGCTGAGAATAAGTTATTATCATATTTAATAAGTTTCAGTTTAGTTTTTAACACTCTGAGTCCCCCCTTACATTTTCTCTCTCTGTGCTAAGTCACTTCCCCTTCAGAGCGCTATACCAGCACAATCAGCGTGCATCCTGCTAATGAAACTACTGCACATCACATCAGGTTTGTGAAGTTGTAGGGTCTTGTAGTGTTTTGTGTCATGTTTTTTTGTATATTTATAAGAACGTGTAGAGCAGGAGCATGGGTGACGTAGACTAGTGGGTGGAGCTTTGGACAGAATGCTACAGCTAACCGTAAAGAGCGTTCGAATGGAGCCCGAGACAGATCGCAAGAAGCTCTTCAGGCATGTTTTTTTTTTATGAGGGAACGTTATAACATGGTAGAAAGCTCCAAAAATTATTCTTTCATAATACCTTCTTGCCATGGCAATTAAGAATTCAAAAGAAAATATAATATCTTCTGAATGGTGAAAAATGCTCAAAATAGCACCTATAAAAAGGAATCTGAAACCGATTAATTTTGGGGAAGTATCACTCCATTGAGGTTTGATTCCTACCAAAGCAGCATTCTTCACAAATTAACTACAGCCAAAAGGGATTGTAAAATTTAGCACCAGATTTTTCACCACTTTAAAAAGACAAATGATCTGAGGACGGGAAATAGTCCTAAATGTCCTCTAATAAATTTCGCGCAATGGTGCGTTACAAATGTTGGCGTCATTTATGTTTCCCATTGAATTTGGAGGCTTGTTTTGATACAGATTTTGGATATTAATTTCTCCATCTGTCAGTCCTTCTGCCATCAAAATTAAGGTGAGATACCACTTAGGGTTGTCAAATGTAAAAATCAGAAACTAATCAATACTAAAATTAGCATCGAAACTAGATGACCGTTTGAGCAGGTATCGATACTAAAAAATCACATTCACAGGACAGAAATTAACCTTTCCTGAATAGTTTTAGAATGATCTTGAGCAGTTTAAGAACAAGTATAAGACACAGACTAGTTTACACCCATGGACCACTATGAACCTACTGGACGACTGAGGGATTACACAGATACAAGGCCAAAGAAAGTCCTATGATTTAATGTTGGAGTGGTATCGGAATATTGAGTATCGAGTCTATTCCTTAGTATTGAAATAAAGTTTGAAATTTTAGTATCGTCGCAGCGCTCGTACCAGTCTCATTTCTTTGCTTAAAATCGCTATAATGGAAGCCTGGTCGAAACGAATGTAATGGCTGTTTGAAGCATAAAGTTAATAAGGGATGAGAGGAAAACAGCTAATTAATTTTTTTTTTTTTTTAAACAAACTGGAAAAAAATATGTTTTAAAAAGCGTTTGATTGCTTTCATTTTTTGTTTTATTTTTTATGATTTAAATTTTTTTTTATTGTATTATTTTTTATACAAGTGACAGGAGATACAATTTTCATTTTTTAAAAGAACCAAATCTTTTTCTTTCAATTTTTTATGCATTTTTACACACTGATTTATTCTGAACCAACACAAGAATCAATACAAAAGCAGCGCAGGCGACAAGAGTGAGAGCTTTGTGCACAAAAAAAACAAAAACAAAACATTTTACATTATAATAGCAGTTCATTTTTAAATTATTATTATTGTAGTGCATCGTTTTTATTAAAATGATGCATAAATTCAAAGGGTAAACACACTCCCACTCTCAGTTTGAACCATTTTAAACACATCTGAGTCTGAGTGATTTCTCTCAGCGATTAGTCTATAGATAAAGAGGCTCTTTGAAATGTACTGGTCCAAAAGATTCGGATCCCATAAAAGAGCCGAAAGTTCCATCACTAGTGGCTGAGTGCTTGATTCTTTTTTATTTATTATTTTATTATTTTATTGTATTTTTTTTTTTAATTCATTTATTATACAATTTTATATACATTATTCAATTGTATTTTATTTATTTACTATGCATTTTATATACATTATTTATTTATTATACATTTTTCTATACAATATTTATCTATATATTTTTTTTAGACATTTAAATAATTAAAACTTGTTTTTTTTTTTTGTTTTTTTTTTTCTCCAACCACGTCATGCCCAATATGCTTTCTTCAACTTATTATCTCTCATTTTCAGATGCAAACATGAATCAATATCTCCACCATCTTTTGTTTTGTTACTATAACGATTTGTACAAAGCATCACCTCCTCCTCCTCCTCCTCCTCCTCTTCTTCCTCCGCCTCCTCCTCCTCCTCCTCTTCCAGCTCAGCCTTCAATAAACCAAAAACTAACAAGAGACCGGGGGCCATTTTGTGACACAGACATTACCCAAAAGGTCATCTCACATCTCCTGTACAGAAACAGGCTGTCACACTTGTAAACACTGTTGGAGTAATGCCACGATGTCAAGAGCGACGCTAACAAAACGTATCGTATCTGTGGAGGCCATTTGGAGTGATCAGACTTCAAGTGTGTAGCATTAAAGCCACATTTTTATTGTCTTCAAAGCAAGCTAGTTCATTTTAAACAGTTTACAGTGGTCCAGAGTTATTCCTCACTTACCTTATGCATTCTGAACATCCTGATTATTCACGGCAATGAGTTTAGGCTAACAACAACAAGCATGCTAACGTGCACTTCCTGATTATCGGACATATTTTGACCTGAAGAGCTGATTTTACAATACATCTGTTCTGAAGCAGGGTGATATTGCTTAAATACATGGGAAAATAAATGGGTGCAGATTCTTTAATGCTTACCAAGATTATAGCGTATGTACTAAAGCTAGTGCTAGTGCTAATAATGCTAACGGACACGAATCAAGAGCAGTAATGGGAAAAAATGTATAATGGCTGACTACTTGATACTTTGGACAAAAAAACAATGATTCACGATGGACGACCTGATGATATTATGTATCTTAAAGGTGAACTATGCAACTTTATAGTTCTGCACTATGTTAATGCGTTGCCTACAGTCTCCCACAGTATGTCGTTAAACATCTATCGTGCATTTATTCAGTTATAGGTGTTTTTACTGCTAAAAACCACGCATTCTTACAGTGGGGCGGACTCACCTCTCCACAGATCTCGCCTGTAATTGATCTGATTGTCAATAACAGTCTTAAAACCAACAGAGTGCGTCCCAAACCCTGTGCTTATTGACATGTGATTACTGTTCATTAAATTTAGTATTTGTTTTCGCCCAGAGGATTGACCAGGACTTAACCCAACTCCTCATGAGCTTTACCCAGACTTGAAACCAACTGTAGAAAATGCATAAAACTGACTGTTGTCTATGTAAACTGTTTTAACACAAAAAAAATTTCTATAATTGAATCAATGCAAGATAAACATGCTTAATTCCTTCCAGTGGAACATCTAAGACAAAGCTAGGCAAGTTTAAATGTATTGCACAAAAGTAACACTAAGTAGCACAAAGTAATTCAAAGTGCTACTCAAAGTCCAGGATGGTTCATATGGCACTAACATGTCAGTGATGTACTTTGGTGCTAGGCTATGGAGAGACTTCACAAGCAATAACTCGATAATCTTTATGGAGACAAGCAGTGGCAGATCATCCACTAGAAAAGCTACAAAGTGGGCCTTTACTTATCATGCTTTCTTTGTATTTCTCCCTATTGACATTATTCCACCCCATCCACTTGTGCTAAACCCATGCTCTAAATGCAACTAAACTGCACTTTCTTTGTGGTAGTACTTCCAGTGAAGTTGCAGGAATCCCATTTCAATGAAGAATTTAAGGAAAGGTTCAATGCCAATATCTGTTATAAAGTAGTTTCATTTGTGCAAAAATGTTAATTTTTCATGCGACATGCAACAAGTCAGCACTGCATCGATTCTTTGGGAGGTTTTGAAACGGCTCTGTAGTCTTTATAGAACTTATCTGCTGTGAAGATCAACACCCCCAATAATACAACCTGAAGGACAATTCAGGTAAACTTTATAAAGAAGGGGACTGAGGGAGTGTGACATCATCCATCACACTCTGAGGTGGCTCGGGCATTTGTTCATGATGCCTCCTGGACGCCTCACTAGAGAGGTGTTTCGGGCATGTCCCATCAGGAGGAGGCCCCAGGTAAGACCCAGGACACGCTGGAGGGACTATGTCTCTCAGCTGGCCTGGGTCCCACCAGAGAAGCTGGAAGACGTGTCTGGGGTGAGGGAAGTCTTGGAGTCCCTGCTTAGACTGCTGCCCCCACGACCCGGCTCCGGATAAGCGGAAGAAAATGGATGGATGGACGTTACCCATAGTGTTCGACTCCAGTCAAATGAAGCTCATCGAGGCAGTTTTAGGGGCCAATTTGAAGCTGAGTTCCTTATCTGTAATGACCGTGAATTTCTTACCAACCAAAGAGCCCATCCAAAGCCAGGCTGACGAACACCCCTTTCCACCCTCACCGCTGGTTTAGCACAGGGTTAACCGCAGAAAACTCCCTCACAGTTTGTCTGTGTAACCCCTCGTCCAGGTCTGATCCATAGTAAAAGCCAAAAGTTAAATCTGTCAACTGGACAGTTCTGAAGAAACAGCTTGGATGAGCAGCAAAATGTCTTCACTCCTATAACTTTTTTGTCTAGTTTTGGCTCTTACTATCACTATCCTTTTACAGTTTGTAGAAATATGGCAAATTTGGTATGCACGTTCTGTCTCCTGAAACAATTCTCTACCAGTTTTACCCAGGCTTTAAACCCACTCTAGAAAATACATCAAACTAACTGTTGCCTCTGTGTGCTGCTTTAAAACACTTTTGATGTAACACTTGTGCCATTACTCCACTTGTTCACTCCATGTGTATCACAGCAAACATCATATTGACGGACATCTTGCATTATGGATCCTCACAGCTGGCACTAACACATTTGGGATGCACTTTCTCCACAGCTTTGGGCATCTGTTGAAAACCCACTATCCATATTATCTTTCGAACCAAATATGCAAGAAAATCTGTTGAATAATGGAATGCAAGCCTCACGCAGCAAACGTGGAATAAAAAATGTGGTGTGTTTTGATAGAACGGTTTTAGCTGGAGGTGTGAGGTGGAGATGGTCAAAACACAAGCCAAACTGATCCTTTTGAGACAAGAGTTCATGCGTTAACCTTCTGGGGCAACTCTACCAAATAAAAAGACTTTGGCAAGATCTGGGAACATGTTTTTATTTTTTCAGTTTTATAAAATAGTTGACTATTCACGGAGTTTCTACTTCCAAAAATCAGAGAAGACTCAGCCATCTTTGACAGCAATGAAAAAGTGACATTTTAAAATTCCAAAATGGTTGGAGATCAAGTTGAGAAAATCTGTTGATGTGCATGGTTATAGTTGTGTGTTTTTAATAGTTTACCCCCAGGTATCACTTTGCAGCTGATGTCATCAACATCCCTTTGGCTGTAATGCAAATTGAAGCACTGCTCTGTCTGTAGGTCTGTTACTCGAGTTAGACTTTGATCTGAGCTTTAATTTAGAACAACCTGACCAGAAAGATCTTACATAGTTGAAACTAGATGAGCTGTTTCGTGATCATAAACAACTCACACAATTATGGTAACAAGCTAGCATTAGCCAACAACAGTTTGTTGCGCTCTCCTTTTTTTTTTGTTGAAAATCAAACACCTAAACAGGACCATGAACGTATTGATCACAAGCTCCTGAAAATGTGTTATTTAAATAAGTGTTGTATTTATCGTATTTCAGATGATCTTAAAACTTTTTTTGACAGAGTTTGATCGCTGAACATTCTACCATAGACATGCATGTAGAGCACTCTTACGTAATGTCACTGCAAAATATCAACAGGAAGAATCTATAGTTTGTTAAGAATGAGTCAAGCTTAGTAATTCTAACTCCTTAATTAACCCTATAACGTCAGATGCTATCGCCGTCACTAGTGGTTGAGTGCTTGATTCTTTTTTTATTTAATTTTGTTTAATTAATACATTAATAAATCAATAATTAAGTTATTTATGATACATTTTTATATACTTTTTATTATTTTTTTTACACACTTAAAAGCGTAAACATGTTTTAAATTTTTTTATTTGTTTTTTTTTATTACATCTGTATCCCGTCACTATCTATAACCAGTTCATGCCAAAATGTTTTCTTCAACTTATTATCTCCCATTTTCAGATGCAAACAAAGGAAAAATAAGGATGGATATGTAAAATAGAGGTAGTTGTTTGAAAAAAAGGGCAAAAGTCCATGCTGATACTTCCTTTAACATGATTTTTATGGCTAAAAAAAGAAAAGAAAAAAGTCTAGGTGAGCTATAATCGTCTATAATGTGCTCAGTTTTTAAAGGGTTAACCCTGAATAATTCTTAATAAACTATTCATTAAGTCTTCATAATTTATTCATAATAATCTGCTTCATATGAAACATTTAGTTAGTGCCCAATTCATCTTTGGGTCAAAACATTTATCCTGAGTGTCCACATACAGAATTAAAGCTGAAATTGAGCAGCAAGTTGAGAAGTCTCTGCTGTAATGCACTGGGAAAAACACTTGCCAAATTGGATGTGAAACTGTTTTGGATGCTGTTCGGATGCTTTTCCATGTTTCTTCAAGGGATGAAATTCAGGCCCAAACAAGGAGGAGGCTCTGAGTCAACTGAGGACATGTGGAGGGAGGCTGGGGCTATACAAACTATCTTTCATCTATCACGAGACATCACACAAGGAGAGAACCACTGTCTGATGTACTGTGCAACTCAAAACATGCATCATTAAAATCCTGCAGCTGAGGTAGTCCCGACCAAGACTAACTCAACGTCTGGGGATGGGTCCCACTGCTCCTGACAGGGTGTCCCAGCGGCGGTGAAGGATGGGTCAAATGCAGAGGACACATTTTCCAACAGGGACAGTAGAGTATACCATAACCTTAGCTGACAGTTTTCATCTCTTGTGAATGCCTCCACCTCCACATGCTTTTAGGGATTTAGTGTTTTTATAAGAAGAGAAACATCCCGATTTTACGATTATCCACGCGATACTTTACCATTCCTCTAGTATGTGACCAGCTTTATGAAATTAAACTTTTCTTGGCTTGAAAAACATCCATTCTTACTTTTGATCTCCAGCAACTTCATCTGTTGGCATCACTTAACTGTCTCCATGGAGAATTTAAAGCCATACTGAGGAACATTTTATTACAAGTGATTTATTTGAAACCCGTCACTGTGTTCTCTATGGAAAAGTGGGGTGGTGCCTATCACTGTTATTAGAAGAGAACGGCACTGTATGAAATGTATCTATAAGCAGGGCCGGCCTTAGCTTTCAGGGGGCCCTAAGCTGAATTCGTCTCTGGGGCCCCCGACAGCAGATGTCTCCTGACTCAGCCATTGGTGATTCACATTTGACACATTATGACTCTGCTCTCATCATCTTGCTCAGTTGTATTTGTATTTATCTGACCGACATCAGACTGAAAACATCCAGAATGTCACGACTACCACAGTCACAAGAACAGAACAGAAATGTATAAGGGGCGGGTCAAGATTAAAAAAAAAAAAATTCTAGCTATTTTTTCTTTGTTTCTGGTGGATTTTAATGTGTTCCAGTTGGCGACAGTGGACTTACATTTACATTATAAAGGTCCTTGCACCGGTGTAAACACATAGCTGCCCTCACCTCTGCCCGACTCAAAAACTAATGTAGCAGCAGCAGATATTTTACTAAAACAAATATAATTATTTTAGAGGCATATTTAGGCTGCTGCAAATACATAAGCCCTGCGTCCAATAAAATGTGATATATTATATTCGTTTCATTATAAATGTATAGGCTCTTGGGGGCCCTCTGGTGGCCTCGGGGCCCTACGCAGCTGCTCAGTCTGCTTATAGTCTGGACCGGCCCTGTCTATAAGGGACTACTTCAAAAAGTGCCAGAATACCTCACTTTGTTAATGATTGATGCTGGAACGTTTAATACCAGATCACAGGACTGCATAAGGCTAAGGACGAGCCAAACTGGAGGGACGGGAAAGAAGCTTTTAGCAGTTATGCTTCACAAAAATGGAAAACACTCCATGGAAATGCAAAACTGGAAATGTTATCATTACTTAGTTTTACATGGACCTATATACTTACTTCTTTTGATTGTTTTTTCTGTTTGTGTTGTATTTTAAACAGGGCATCCACGAAAAAGAGCCCAAGTGTTCTCATTGGGTTCCTCTGTATAAATAAAACGAAAGAAACAATAAAATCATAACATCTCCAAGGAAACAAGAAACTAGGAAAAATGCCATTGTGCAACTTCAACTTGGTTTACATCTTCTGAGTATTAATTGCATTGAGATTAGTTTAGGGCAGGGCCATTCAAACTATGGCCCGGGTGCCAAAGCGGCCCTCAGACCTTCAGGTGAACTGGCCCAATTGATCATAATCAGTACTTTTTACGGCACATTTGAGTAATCCTACCAGTATAACCTAAATAACATCACATTTCATTGTCATACAGACCTACTATTAATATATGGGCCCTCGGTGAAAAGACTTTAGGCATCTCTGGTTTAGAGTTTAGTGCATTGCTTTACTTTGCTCTCACTATGTTTTTGAGGGGGGAGAAAAACGCGACTAAACATTATTTGCCTTATGTCTTTATAATTCCAAAGGTGAACCGGTTTCCCATGTGTAAAAACGACGGCCTCAATCTGTGAAACTATTTTATTCAAGTAGACTGTCCCAAAGGAGCCATTTAAAAGTGAAATAGTGACTTAAGAAGCACACAGAGAAGCCATTTAAAAACAACAGCATAGTTTTTCATCTGTTATGTTCAGACAGAGACAAACCACAACCAAAGTCATCTTAGATCGTCCGAACGCTGTGAAGTGTTTAAGTGACAGCCAAAGATCCCTGTTGGTTTAAGTCACTGGAGACAGGACCAGACCATTCCTCTTTTTCTGTAAGTTTAAAAAACATATCTACATATATTTCAACAGTCAAATCCTTCAACCAGAAATGCAGTTAAAGCACTAATTAGTCCCCAGTGCAGCGAGCTTCTCATGCCTAAATACAATTCAACTTTTTGGTCGTTGAAGACGTTATTTTTGGAAGTTTGTCAGGTGTGTCCAAGCTCATTTGTATTATGTTCTCGTACTGGGTTGTAATTAGAGACGTATATTTATGTTTGGGGCTTTGTAGTAGTTAAGCTGCATAATTACAAGTAAATACAAGTGCTTAATTAAGATGTATTCGTTTTCGAGTTTTTAATAGGGAGAAGGCAGCCGGACATAATTTGAAATGACTTACAAAACAGTTTCAAGTTCAGATATCTGCATAAACAAAAAGAAAAATGGGTCCCCCAGTTTTATAATAAAAAACCCTTAAACGTCCTATATTATGCAAAATCAACTTGTGAGCTTTAAGTATAATGCTGTTCCCGCCTCAAAAAACATCCCTGGGGTTGTATTTTGCTTCATTTTGCTTCTGTCTACGTCTCAAAAGCTTAAAATGATCTGTTTCAGCCTGTGATGTCATGAAGGGGTAGGTCTGATGTTGTCTCTTGTTCAGTAGAGATTGGCATTTCCAGATCTGAAATCATCCAAATGATTCTCGTGATTCTAGTCTTTAAAAACACAGTGGAGCACTTCCTGTATCACCACATGACATCACAAGGTGTAACGGAGTGTTTTCTGTTTGAGAGAAGCCTAAATATGCAGGGTTTGTGTGTTAAACATGTGACTGAAACAAAACTAAGGTAGATCAGAAAACAGTGCAATATGGGCCTTTAAATAGCCTTAAAAAAGCAACTATTTAACTACTCTAAAAAGGGTTAGGAGTTTACAGTATTAATTATGTATTTACTAAGCTTTAATCGTTGTTTCATAAACTATTTGTTCATTAAGAATTCAGACTGTTCATGTATTATTAGCCCTTTAAGGACTGAGCACATTATAGATAATAATTATAATGATGATGATGTTAATAATAATAATACATTTTATTTATAATGCACTCTTCATTCCATAGAATCACAGACTGCTATAATAAAACAAGAACTTTAAACCAATACTAATTGCTAAAAAACATCAACGATAAGCTTTTCTGAATAAAAAGGTCTTCAGATTAGCTTTAAAAAAAGTGTGTGGCTCTCAGCTGGACACGAAGGCAACTCCAGAGTCGTGGTGCGTGGAGTTATAGCTCGTCTAGACTTTTTTCCCCTTTTTTTAACCATATAAATCATGTTAAAGAAAGTATCAGCATGTACTTTTGCCTTTTTTTTTTCCACACCACTATCTCTATTTTACATATCCATCCTTATTTTTTCTTTGATGCATCAAATAACTGACTGGGAGAATCCCGGCGACACCTGTGCTCTGATTGTTCGTCTTCGAGGGACGACGTAAGTACATTACCGTAATGACAGTAACATATTTAAAGAGCCCCATGCCTCTGCTTTGAGATGCTGTTTGATTTTACATGATGCACAGTCGGTTGCGGCGTTACGGTAATGGAAAGTCCACAACCGCCAGTCTATCGGCGGCGATAGCATCTGACGCTATAGAGTTAATTAAGGAGTTAGAATTACTAAGCTCGACTCATTCTTAACAAACTATAGATTCTTCCTTTAATAACATTCAATATATAATACACTGTTGATATTTTGAGAGTGTCTTACATGTATGTCTATGGTGGAATGTTCAGCGGTGAAAAAAAAAAGAATACTATAAATACAACATTTATTTAAACAACATATTTTAGGAGCTTGTGATCAATGTGTTCATGGTCCTGTTTAGGTGTTTTGCTATAAAAGAAAAAGGTGAGCGTGACAAACTGTTGGCTAATGCTAGCTTGTTACTGTAACTTTAGTGGTTTATGGTCACGAAACAGCTCACCTAGTTCCAACTATGCAAGCTCTTTCTGATCAGATTGTGTGCATCCGACGTAATAGGGTTGAGGCAAATTAAGGTGCAGTTATCGTTAAGTGTTACAAACCTATTGCATACTTTCCTTTAACACAATTAACGCAAGCTACTCTGACTGGACCAAGTTGAAAAATGTAACGTAAAACAGCTGGTCGGATTAAGAAAGACGCAAAAATCATGCTGCTATGTCGTGAAGCTTAGAAAACGATCAAAAAAAGTCACCCAATTAACTTAAAATACGCAAATTTGATACATTTAACAAGCGTATATATGTTTCAAGAGATGCCATGGAACTTTTCATGTAGGACGTCCTCCACTTTGTCTCTCTGGAGATGTTATCGCTTTGCCTGGAATATTCCACAGCCTGGCATTACAGACATCTATCTTGCATAAAAACGGGTTTTGTTGCTATTATAAAACATGAAAACATGCATTTTTACTGCGACAAATCCTCTACTAGAAAAGTTACATAGTGCAGCTGATTTATTATTAATACCTTTTTTTGCTTTTGTTAAACAGTGTCAAATAACTTCCAAATCCGCTAAAAAAGTTCTTGATACTTAGAATGTATAAATCCCCCCTGCAAAAGTTACCAGTTAATTAGCGTGTTCCATTAGCGACATCCCTGTAGCACACCTGTGTCACATCGGCGGTGCTAATCATGTAGCGATAGCAGCTGTGTGCCATTTCAACACCTCTGCGCTAATGCCCTTCCCGCTAGCAGCCCTGTAAACAAACCAAACAATATCACCTGCATTAACTATTTATCTGCGCGCGCTCCGAGGTCCCCGCTGTCACGACGACGGGCAAATCCCAATTCTCAACACGGAAGGATGACACCGAAGATGGTTAAGAACGCAGTAGGAGAAATATTGCCAGGCTGCAGCTATTTTAAGGTAAGTGTATATTTAACCTGATTATACAGAGTCCTGGTGCAGGGAGGGAGACAGTCACAACTCACTCAACTGATACATTTTATTAAAAAGCGTATGAGAGAGGTTACGCTACTCATTACGACACAAAATCTTGCCAAGTTTTCAAGTTTGTGTTACTTCCTGGTTGCACACGGGCAGCAGATTTGACATATGTAAGCCTAGAGGTAATTCTGTAGCTGTTACCTAGCCAAAACTTCACCAAATTACACAATACTTAATTATAGTAATAATAATTAATAATTCGACTACTAAAATCAGATGACAGTACCTCTGTTTTGTTGAGTGAATGGTTAATCTGGAGAAAAAATGTGTTTCTCGCTCGCAAATTGTCATTGTGTTGATGACATAGGTAGACGCAGCCTGTTACGTTTTAAAACTCACTGCTACTTTCTGTAGTTTTGTGCTTTTCTTCTCAACTTTCCTTCACAAACTGCCACTTGACTGATGTAAAACTATAACAAAAATGATTATTTTATTATTGTGTCTTGCATAGAAAATGCCGAGCCCTTTATGGTCACATTTTTACACAGCGCTTTTCCACCTTTACATCAAGGAACCACTCACCCGTTCTCACACACATTCATACACCAGTGCACACAGACACTGGGGGCGAGGTGGGTTAAGTGTCTTGCCCAAGGACACAATGACAGCATTCATCTGTGGGACTGGAATTGCACCACCAAGCTGTGAGGCAGTGGATCTGACAGCTCAACCAATGGTGTTCATGTCGACAGCGGGATTTGAACCGCCAACTTCAGATCCTTGGACAAACACTCAACCAACTGAGCTACTGTCGCTTTTAATGAGCTTATAAGTCAACATTAAATCAAATACAATCAAAAACAAGAGGCCAGTTGCCAGACGTGTGTTACAAATACCAAAGACTCATTTAAACAAACTCATCTGCCGCTTCATCCAGGCTTTACAGAGAAACGACGTCGACTTATAAACATCACAATGAAACAATGTCGATCTTCATCTCGTTCTCGTCATTACACCAGAACATATCAGGACGTCGGGTGAATAAAGGATTTATAAATTCATCATAAAATGGACGATACAACAAAAAATGAGCTTCACTTTCCACTTCTCCAACTCACATAAACCACAAAGTATTTCTGCTTCAGGGGCTTGAGAAAAACTCCCAGTTTCTGCGGCCAGGGGAAGGATCCCTGTTGCAGCTGTGCCATCAACGATCTTTGCTTCCAGCCCATATTTGTTCTGACATAAAATTCCGTCTTAAACGTATCTTTTGATTGAATATAGGTTCGCAACTTGGGTTTAGCCAAGATCCCATTCAGCCACTGCTCGACATAATTGGCCACCAGTTTTGCTCTTATTCTGTTGACGCTGTATGGCAATTTGTTATGGAATACTGAATCACATACTGAAATTGTGCTTCAGTTGTGTTAAATATTTACTGGAGGTACTATCCCATCAAACCAAGTAATAATTAGAAAAAAACATGAAAACCCGTCATACGCAATTTAAGAATGTAAGAGGAAGAATATTGCCTGGCTGCAGCTATTTTGAGGTAAGTGTATATTTAACCTCATTATAGAGAGCCCAGGTGGTTTCTCTTAAGATGTTAGCAAAAGAGAAATTCAATTATGTCAGCTGGATAAAAGTTTTAAAGTGAAGACGTTTAGCTGTTCATCCAGGCGTCTTCTTCAGTTCTGGTCAGATCACTGGTGGACACTGCCTTATACCTAGGGATGGAGGAGGTAACGACACTGAAACTGTAAACAGCTATTGTCTCAAGTTTCATCTTAAACGATCGTCTTCAAGCTTTAATGACCCTGCTATTGTTCTGTTTGTTTGTTCTGGGTCTGAGGATGGAATCATAGATCTGTGAGAGATTATGTCTCAGGCCCCCCATTCCTGTTTAATGAAGGATTGTCTTTCCTAACAAAAATAGCTTCTTTAACTTCTCTCAAACCGTTTCTTTTCTCTGGCTAAGATCTGAACTTCACTATCTTCAAAGGAGTGGTTAGAAGCTTGGAGATGTACAGCAGACTGGGGTCCTGAGGAGCTCTCACGACGGTGTTGGTACATCCTCTTATGAAGTGTCTGTTTAGTTTCTCCAATATAACGCTCACTGCTCTCTTCACTTCACTGAATGGAGTAGACCACATTTCTTTGTTTATGGCTCGGGGTTTTGTCCTTTGGGTGAACCAGTTTCTGTCTTAAAGTGTTTGTAGGTTTGAAAAAGACAGGTATCTCATACTGTCTGAAAACATAGTCATACTTTGCATAATCATCCAGGCCCTTAATGGCTGCTCTCATTATTAGCATACCGGCTATCACTATTGTTTTCCTTGTTTCGATTTAGGCCTCAGGATGGATTTATAAATAGTCAATAAATGATATCTAAGCCTCCCATTCCTGTTCAAAGATGGATTGTCTTTCCTAACAAAAACTGCCTCTTTAACTTCCCTCAAACCATTTATTTTCTTTGGCTAAGATCTGAACCTCACTATCTGCACAGGAGAGGTTAAGCTGGAGCAGAGAGGGAGAGACTCAAACCTGATAAATTTAATTAAACCTGATTTGCAGAACGATCCGAAAAGTGCACCTGATGGCTGTGACAATACTTTGTTTCATCCATGATGCAAAGACGCAATAATCTGCCAAGTTTTTAATCATATATCGATAATTACAAATGATAGCCCTTTATGGAAGACAGAGTTTGATTTTTTGTGTTGTTATTGTTCTTGTTGTTGTGTCCTTGGGCAACACACTTCACCAACCTTGCCTATGTATGAGTGAGTGACTGAGGGATTAGCGGTGGTCACATTGGTCAGTTTACCTCAGGACAGCTCTTGGAGAATAGTAGCTTAATGACACCAAATATTACTATAATTGTATTATTTTGAACCAAGCTACTCAACTTAAAGCGTGATTTTTAACGAATATATAACCAATAACTAAAGGCACTTATGGTCAAAACAGATATGTGATATGTATTTTTTTTTAATTAGTTATGCATTATCTTGTAACATATTTCCCAATACAGACTAGAGGTGGTGAAGAAGATGAGAGGATGAAGAGGCGATGGCGAAGTTTGGAGCAACGATTTGTAATTTCATCAGTTCATTTGAAGGATATATACTGCGTTCCAAATTATTATATTATATTTTTCTCTGATTTTGCCAAATTGTCAATATGAATGACAGTCATCATAATTTTAGTACAATTTGAATGTTATTGAACAAACCTCCCATTGATAACAGTATTTTTTTTTTTTTTTTTTAAATAAAAACTTAAAATGTACTGTTCCAAATTATTATGTACAGTTTCAGACCATCTTATTGTTGTAAAGAACTGACAATGGTAATTTCTTTATTTTTCAATTAGAAGCATTAGCATATTACAGAAATCAAAAGCTATTTCAATCAAAACATCTTAACAGGTCAAGTTACATTTTAACATAGGAGACGTTATTTGATAGGAGCTTCACAATTCTTGCATCCATTGAACTTGTGAGTTTGTGAAGTTTCTGTTTGAATTTCTTTGCAGGATGTCAGAGCAGCCTCCCAGAGCTACTGTTTGGATGTGGACTGCCTCCTGCTCTCATAGATCTTTCGCTTGAGGATGCTCTGGAGGTTCTCAATAGGGTTGAGGTCAGGGGCCACACCATGGGTTTCTCTTCTTCTATGCCCATAGCTGCCAGTTATGCAGAGGTATTCTTGTAGCATGAGATGGTGCATTGTCATCCATGAAAATAATTTAGCTACAGAAAAGCTCTTCTTTGTGTACCATGGAAGAACGTGGCCAGTCAGAAACTCCACATACTTTACAGAGGTCATTTTCACACCTTCAGGGACCCTAAAGGGGCCGACCAGCTCTCTCCCCATGAGTCCGACCCAAAACATGACTCCGCCACCTCCTTGCTGATGTCGCAGCCTTGTTGGGACATGGTGCCCATCCATTACTCCATCCATCTGAACCATCTAGGGTTGCCCGGCACTCATCAGTGAACAAGACTGTTTGAAAATTAGTCTTCATGTATTTCTGGGCCCACTGGAGTCGTTTCTGCTTGTGAGCATTGTTTAAGGGTGGCTGAATAGAAGGTTTATGTATAACTGCAAACCTCCGGAGGATCCTACACCTTGATGTTCGGGGGACTCCAGACGCAGCAGCAGCATCAAATACCTGTTTGCTGCTTTGTAATGGCATTTTAGCAGCTGCTCTCTTAATCTGATGTATTTGTCTGGCAGAAACCTTCCTCACTGTGTCTTTATCTCCGTGTGTGCTCTGAACTGGCCGCAAATCTCTTAATAGTACAATGATCACGCTTAAGTTTTCGTGAAATATCT
This sequence comes from Periophthalmus modestus, assembly GCA_019594935.1. Taxonomy (NCBI): domain Eukaryota; kingdom Metazoa; phylum Chordata; class Actinopteri; order Gobiiformes; family Gobiidae; genus Periophthalmus; species Periophthalmus modestus. The sequence goes on from JAIEZT010000021.1 coordinate 11,585,484, forward strand.
AAGGTTTTCATACCTTGTTCAAGATATTCAACTATTTCACGCTTTTTGGCATTAGAGAGATAATTTTTCTCTCCCATTTTGCTTGAAAATGGTGGTCTGCTTAACAATGTGGGAACGTCCTTCTGAAGTAGTTTTTCCTTTAATTGGACTTACTGGGCAAAACTAATTGGTATAGGCGTCTGAGATTGAGATTGATTTCACTGACCCAAAGAGTCGTGAGACACAATACACAATTTGCATAATAATTTTGGATGTGGTGTAGAGGTATGTAGTATCACCCATCACTATTCAAATCCACTAAACACACTGCCACAAATAGCAATAACCTCTCTATTGCCATATCCCCTCCTTACCGAACTCAACATAACTAAAGAATCCCATAAGCATTTGAAAGCAGCATTTTGCCCCAAGGACTAACAAGACATTGTGTGAATCTGATACTCTGTAGAATAGCCCATCACTGTCAGACACATCAGTGCAGCTACATGAGGCTGCTCCTGTCTGAATTGTATCCGAGTTGGAGCATATTGTGAAAAAACTGGTTTGATCGTCTGCCATCGGACTCCGCAGAGAGACAGAGGATGAGTGTTGCATTGACAGGTGCGTTCAGCGTGCCAGGTGCATTCACTTGTCTTTGAAATAATCGGAAATTAAGAGTTTAATGAGGTCTATGGGGAGCCCGCGCTGAGGGTTTTTGACATTGAAGTGGATGAGGGACAGCATATATAAGCCACTTTGATTTGCCTTCAAAAGAGACAAAACCGCCAAGTGCTCTCAGAATGAGGCTTGTGAGAAGAAGGCCACTTTCGATGTTTACTCATGACGGCTGTAATGGAGGATAATAGACAGTTGTGGCACAGAATATGCAGATGATTCTTTCTTAAAAGGAAACACAATCATGTCACTAACAAACAACTGTTTTTTTTCCAACTGTGTACAGGGATGGGAATGATATCCAAGTGACGCCTCACTCAGACTGCACCTGGTCCATCTGTGACTCCTGTGAACCGGAGGCTCTGCTGTGAAATGAAGGAGCTCATTGGTCACATATCGTTTTAAATAAAAGCAAACTCATCTCCCCTCAGACTAACAGAGTTTTAATGTGCCGCTCACTGATTCTGCAGAAATCTGGGATGCATTTCAGTCCCCTGTGATATTTTTCCTTCCCTTTCTTTTTATCCTTGTAAGAAGACAGATTTGTTTTGATATGGACAGACCGTGTATGTCTCTGATTCCTGTCAATCACGCTCTGATTCTGATTGACAGGGGAGTACTGTAACCAGACTGACAGCTTTGTAAAGTATTAGAGAAGTGGCCCAGGCAAAAAACTAAAACACTACTGTTCATTCAAAGTAATATTGCTAAGTAGAAGTACAAAGTCAGAAGCGAATCACAGTGGTCCCTCGTTTATCGTGGGGGTTACGTTCTAAAAATAACCAGCAATAGGCGAAATCCATGAAGTAGTCAGCTTTATTTTTTACTGTTATAATATATGATGTTTTAAGCCCTTCACCACACACTTTATACACTTTTCTCAGACAGGCATGGTGATGGCTGGTGATGTCGTCACAATCAGATTTACAAACCTATAAAACAGGGGTCAGTACATTTGGCCTTGGGTCAGTTTCTCTCCCAGTGACTTGGGGCCAAAATAAAAAATAATTTCAAAATTAAAGTCCCGAAGTCAGTATGAAATAGCTCTAATAGAATGAAATAAACAGCAAGCTGGTTTAGTATTGTTTTTTTTTAATCCTTATTCTGGTTCCCAAATTTTCAGTGGATTGAAGTCATTAAATTTCTTAACATTTTGTACGTCTCTGTTTGAAAAGAATGAGTCTTTCGTTCCGTCGTCTGGAGCAAACCATTTAGCTCCGGCGTTGGTCTTTAATTATAACCTCCTGCTTCGTCCAAAAGTCCAGTTTAGAAAAACTGCTTGAGCTTTAATATGAGTATCTTCCTCCATTTAAAACGTAGGGCCAGACAAGAAGAAACGAGTGAACGAATTGCAAAATTTTATTTGCTAACTCTAAATTGTAGCTTGCTGTTACTATTCTGTCCATATTCTGTGGGAGTTGTAAGAATCCCTGGGATCAAGAGCGCCCCCTAACATGAGGCAGGGTAACTGTGTGCCTCATCACAGCCGCTTAAAGCAGCAGCGTCACTGCTGAGCTACAGCACAGTCAGTCCATGTGAGGCACAAATGGCCTGTGCCTCTCAGCACGTCTCTTCTCAGGATTTCAATGGTAAACGTAAAAATTCAGCGATTTTGAATTTAAAAAAAGTTAAATAGAAAATAACTTTATAGTACAAATCATTGGATAAATGTAACCATTTACTTACATTCCTCCTACCCATACATTTCATTCCTTGTCCCAAGCTAACTGCATTCATTAGAATCCACTGTGAAATTGCCAAGAAAAACGTCACTGGTTTGTACATCGCTCTGTTCTGAGTATATTATTGCTGCCATTACACTTGATGGAATCGTTCAAAAATGACTGGCCCATACAAATCCACACAATTGCTCTGCTGGCAATTTTCAGTAACTACAATCAGAAACAATCTCGATGCATTAGCCCGTATCAGCCCGGAGAAGACAGGAAAGCATTTAGCTAATTTCAGGAAAGCATGTCAACCATTCTAACTCAGACTGTTTAAAGTCAGTTTTTTTACTGTCTTAAAAATGTGAACAGACAGGACTAGTTCATTTTAAACAGTTTGTTTGTTGTCACTCACTTATCTTATGCGTTCTGAGCATCCTAATTATTGACCGTCACAATAACAATTTTTGAAGTGAGGTTGGGGGGGTGACAGTAGCTCAGGAGGTACAGCGTTTGTCCACTGATCCGAAGGTTCGCGGCTCAAATCCTGCTCTCGACAGAAACATCATTGGTCGAGTGGTCAGATCCACTGACGTAGAGGTTGGCGGTGTGACTCCCACAGATGAATGCTGTTGTTGTGTCCTTTTGGAAGACACTTAACCCACCTTGCCCACCTGTCTCTGTGTAAACTGGTGTGTGAATGTGTGAGTGGTTACTTGATGTAAAGTACTTTTAAAAAATATGAGCTGCAATAAATAACCAGCAGAATGCAACACTTAATTAGCTTGTGTTTATAATAAGTCATGGAAGTACTGAATTCAACCCACTACAGCTCAAATCTCAACACATTGTAGAAAAATAACCAAAAATTCCCCACTGGTACAAAAAACGTACCTGCGCTAAATACTGACCCCCATAAACCTTACTACTATTCTAGTCACATCCCACATGGCCTATTAACCATGCGTGATGAGTTTATAAGCACTTTTCATTTTCACAACTTTCAGCTGACTTTTCCATCACGGTAATGCTAACAACTAGCATGCTAACTGTGCACTTCCTGATTCTTGGACAATAAAATGCTTTAGCTGCAGACAATACACAGCTGACTTATTTCAACTCCAAGAGCTCCTGATACAATATGTCTGTTTTGGGTCTAGACAGATTTTGCTCAAACGAATAGAAAAAAATTGGGTACGGCCCTTTAAGAAAAAAAAAAAATTAAAAAAAATCACAGGAGGTTCATTTGTAGCATTTGGTTTTACTAGTTGTATCTTCCTGGTCAAAACAGCAGTAATAATCATGTTTAGCTGTCCTTTAAACCACTGGACCACAAAACAACTGGTTAGTCATTTCCATTTTTCAATTTTTCTCTAAAAATCAAGCAGAGGTAAAAGTTATCTCTCTACCCCACAATTACCTGAAAGCTTCTGCCATTTGAAGACCAGGGAACAGTGTGTTAACCCATCTTCTAAAAAAACATCCTCTCTACACTAGCATAGCTCTACACACAGATCGGGCACATGACGGCTAGCTCAAATTGGACAAAAATGACTAAATATTGTTAGAGAAATTACAGACTTCTGCCAAGGCGTTGGATGGGTACTATGCCATTCGAAAAACTCATTAAATCCAAAAGCTAATCACTGAGAGAAACAAGTAAACTGGGATTTTGATTTAATTCATCAAAACTTATAGCGTGATCCAACTTCAACTTTTATCCTGTGAAATTAAAGGTGCACTGCGCAACCTGTGCTTGTCTCCATGGAGATATCTTGCATTGCCTGGGAACGCCTTGGGGTTCCACCGGAGGAGCTGGAGCAGGACAGCTCACAGTCCTGCGTAAGGACACAGACGCTGTGCAGAGGTACAGGAGCAGAAGGATCTGTAGCAGTACAGCTGTGTCCCAGCTGTGTGCCGTTCGAACGGCACATTTAAGTCGAGCGGTACTTCGACTTGCACTTCGAACAGTACATCGAACGGTGCATGTGGTGAATTGGGACATGGCCACGGATTTCATAAACGAGTGATCCCCACCATCGGGCTGGGGACTGGTTGCGGTCTGTTACATATTTGCTCCCGCTGCACAAAAACAGTAAATTAATCTGCAACCGCATCTTCTTCGACATAACTTTCTCCCGTCCCTCATGACACATAAGTTTGTCCGTAGATATATTATCAAAATCATGATAGGAAATGGCCTCATAAATCAATCTGATATAACGGCGAGTTTATTATATCTGTGCTGATCTGCTCTTGTCTCCACGACGACGTATCACATATAACGCATCAGACACTTCGCCCAAAAGTAGATCCACAAGCTCGTGAGAATGAGACAAAAACAAAAGACCTCCAAGAAAAGATCAATTTAACAGACAACACCAGGAGTCCTACTTAAAATACGGGTTTGTTGCTACAGGTGAGTCTCACGCACCAAGTCGCTCTGTGTAATATGCAGGAAAAGCGAACGAGGCAATGAAACCTTCGAAACTGCTTTGGCACATGGAGACTAAGCACCTGGATTAAAAGATAAGACTTTAGAGTTTTTGAAAGAAATTACGGTGCAGACTGGGCATAAACACACTGCGGGAGTCACTGTCTCCTGTAACTCCTCGATGGGACCAACTCATCACAGAAACAAGTACCTGGCTCCCACTGATTCAGCGGTTTATGGTGAGTTGTATTTTTTATAAAAAGGTTGGGGACCCCTTTCATAAGCACACTATAGTTGTTTGTGCCCAGTTTCCGTAGAAACTGGGCACAAATGGCTTCGGGTGTTAAAAGTTGCCGACGCCTGAAATAGACATTGCAAATATTTGTACATGGGTCTATTTAAATCATTAAAACAGGAGCAGGTGTGAGTATAAATGTTTATTTCCAGATTATTCAATTGCATTTGTGGCACCAAAGTATCCAATTTTGCTTGTCCTTGAAATATATTCAATTTTTGGGAGGCAAAACAGCCAAAAGCCCTTTTCTCCATGTCAATTTTGGTGCGGCCAGTTCTTAGAGTTATATCATTTTACATCAATTTAAAAAAATATATATATTGCATGGCCAGAAAAGTTTCATGGTGAGTCTTTAGAAATAGACCAATAGATAGTAGTTTGCACATGAGCTAAAAAAAAAATAAATAAATAAAAAAATTACGAAGTCCAATTTTCTCAATGGTAATTATTTATTTTAAAATGACCAGATTGCTGCTTCTTCAAAACTACAAAAATTGAGTTGCCAAATTTCTATCCACGAACGACATATTGGGGATATTTAATTAACTCGCAAACCAAAACTGCAATTAAGCTGCAAAAATCAAGATGTCATCTGATATTGCTGGAAGTATGAGTCCCATTAATGCACTGTGGTGGTCAGGGATCGGGAAATAAAATAACTTTGCCAAAAAGCGTATTTTTCATTGGCAACCACCAATTTAAATGCTGCCTGTTGTGTTATGAAAATCACTTCTTTCTGGCACACACTGGGAATTGGCCACTTATTTTGAGATGCTCCAGACATCTTGATTTGGTTGTTCAAATTGGATTTTTAAAACGTCAGAATTAGTTGGAGTCAAGAGTAGAAAACAATGAAACAATAATAATATCAAAGAACGCAGCGTGCAGCCAATAGGGACGTGTGTGATTTTTGCTCTTGGAAAATCACAATAGGAATTATCAAATGATCGGAGAAGCTTTTGTTTCGAGCCAAGTGACTGAAAAAGGCACTAGACCAGCATGGGACCCGGCCACCAAAGACCCACACACTTTCCCTCGACGAAACAAAGAGCAGTGACAGGTTTTGCTTTGATCCGATACCAAGTAATACTATGGTCTGATATCGATGCCAGTGGCGTTTGTATTAAAATGCATTGAAATCCCTCTAATCTTAGTCATTTTTCCTCAGCATATAGAGGATATCATTACTTTTGCTCCACCCAGTCTTGAATTAATCCATAAAGGAAAATATATTGTAAAGGAAATATATATGTTTGACAAGTTTTGCCTCAAATATTCCACACTATGGCAGTAATATAAAAATAAAATCTATATCTATAGTGACAAGCAAGTTACAGGTCCAATTATTTATTTTTTTTTTGAGCCATTAAACACCTGTCATTGAATAAATGGAAGATAGATTATATGATGCTGCACTGTGGAACATTCCAGGTAAAGCTTAGACAAGACATGTCAAACTCAGGCCAGGCTGCCGCACCAGTATAGCGCATGCACCGCTAATACTACGAATCCCAGAATGCTTTGCAAATGTGTTGGCGCTGACCCCCAACACTTCTGTTGACGCTCATTAGCATCTGCTCCTGTCGCCTCACTCAAATTTAATCCACCACTTCTGAAAAACATGCAGATGTTGTTGTGAAATGTTTCAATAAATATTTAGTTTGGCCCGTGACTTTGTCCCAGTTTTTAATTTTGGCCCTCTGTAATTTGAGTTTGACACCCCTGGCGTAGACTCTTTTTTTCATGTGCGCCCTGTTCAAATACAGAGAAAAAAAAAAAAAAAAAAAAAAAAAAAAAAAAAAACGTACAAATGTCCATATAAAACATTAAAAGCAGCTGCAGGTGTGAGTATAAATGTTTGTTACCAGATTATTCAATTGTATTTGTGGCACCAAAGTATCCAATTTTGCTTGTCCTTGAAATATATTCAATTTTTTATGAAGCAAAACAGCCAAAAGCCCTTTTTCCATCTCAGTTTTGCTGCGGCCCGTCCGTAGACTATATCATTTTTATGTGCTGAAGGTGCACTGTAATGACCAGCAATAGCCAATTTTGAGCATGATCATTTACATAACTAACAGACAGAGACAGATATTCAAAATATTTTGAACAGAGCAGGAGGATAAAAGGTCCACAGAGAGGTGATCTATAGATTGCCCATCACAATGAAAATGTTGTGGTTTTTAATATCGATTTCCTTATTTCATTTGATAGCCAGGTTCCAGAAAATGCAAACATATCTGGATCTGTTTGATGTGGCCTTTAATCTAATTTAGATGCGATACTATGTACATTCATGTGTATAATTCCTAGTCCCTTCCTTGTCTTGAAGTTTTGCATTATGGCCCTGAAAGTAACACCTAGAAGGAAAGGTGTTACCATTCCTTACACAGCAGGTATGTCGGAAAAACTAGACAATTTTTCCGACAGAATTTTCAGACAGTATGAGATTCCTGTCTTTTTCAAACCCACAAACACTTTAAGACAAAAACTGGTTCACCCTAAGGACAAAACCCTGATACACAAAGTAATGTGGTCTACTCTATTCAGTGTAGTGAACAGTGCAGTGAGCGTTACATTGGAGAAACTAAACAGACACTTCATAACACCAGCGTGAGAGCTCCTCAGGACCCCAGTCTGCTGTACATCTCCGCCTCAAAGACACTAACCACTCCTTTGAAGAAAGTGAAGTTCAGCTCTTAGCCAGAGAAAAGAAATGGTTTGAGAGGAGTTAAAGAAGCTATTTTTTTTTGTTAGGAAAGACAATCCTTCCTTAAACATGAGCGGGGGCCTCAGACATAATCTCTCCCCATCTACAACTCCATCCTCAGACCCAAACAGAGATAGATAAAAGGCAGTGTCCACCAGCAATCAGACCAGAACTGAAAAAGCGGCTTGGATGAGCAGCGAAACGTCTTCACTCCTACAACGATTTGTCCAGTTGACAGATTTAAACTTCGTCTTTTGTTATATATCAGGCCTAGCTCCTTAGGGATAATAGCTTTATTTGAGTTTGACTGGGATCGACTTGTCACCTGGGGATAAGGTTTGTTAGTAATATTGACATCAACCAAGTTACGTGACCTCTGATCATTTCTGTCATGTCTACTAGAAGTGAAATCTGCACATTCATTTCTTTTAACGTGGAATCTAAGCTGGTGGGCGTTGGTTTTGTTGAAGAGTCACATGAGACACTGTTTATCCTTTGCGTAAGGAGTCCTACACATTAGGTGCAGAGTCCAGCGTTAGTTTCATGTTGTCATTCCACAGTTTTTTCCCGGCTCTATTTTAAATGAATGCCATCATGAGCAAATAGATTATTCCTCATCCAGAATTGAACAAGGATTTCGTAGCCCTTCAGCCAGAGGTGAAGTTGGCAGATCTGACTAAACTTAATATCACTGAAACTGGGATTGTTTGGCCTTGTTTTCTTGACTTTAGCACCATGTCTATCATAAATACAAGTATACAGATTTTGGCATGAGAATTCATCTTTTTCAACACATTGTCAGTATATATTGAGATTTTAATATCGATCTACCCATCATTAACAAAGAGATGAACAAACAACAACACGAGAGACTTAAAACATTGCATATTTTTTTCAGACTCAATGAACGGAGAACTAAACTAAATTTGAGGCGAATGAAGTTTGATTTTCTACAAAATGATTTCTAATGCATGAAATGAAATAAACAAACCTGACTGGACGCTTCTATCTGAGTTTGGTCTGAGACACAGAGAAAATGGTGGGGACCAGACTGTGAGTCCTACCCAGATGATTTCAGTGGATTACCAGGCTATGGGACCTTAAATTGGGATAACTGAACACAGCTCTATCCAGTGTTGAGGTAATGTCGAAGTTAGTGCTGCCTCACAATCTCACCGTGAAATTATAATTAAAACAAATAGAGGAGCAGGCCATGACAGCTCAGAGAAAGAAAAGTAAATTGAGAAATGAGTCTGATGAAATCGATGGTAATGTGTTTTGAAATGGCATAGCTCAGTCTTTCTGTAAATGTGATGCTTTGATATGAAAATCCAGAACACTTTTCAGAGAATACAGAAAGTGGGTTACCTTTGAAGATATCTCATAGTTTAATCTTTAAATAAATATAATTTGGGGAGACTAAATTTACACCCGCAAGTGACAATAAAGGACATTGATCCCACTAAACCTGTTGTTTTATCCTGCATTTCTCATTATGAATTATGAATGCATTAATTATTGGATTTATATAGCTCCTTTTATGACACCGACAGCACATTATTCAATCAGTCCACCCTCGGTGATGGCAAGCTACTATAGTAGCCACAGCTGCCCTGGGACAGACTGTGCCTCCGACCACCGCCAACATGCACATGCCGCTTTCATGCTGGGCAATGTGGCTGAAGTGTTTTGCCTAAGGACACAACAACAGATTATGTAACTGGCAACCCGCTGTGGCACCTGGTATTCTCAGTGCTCTCTCAACCAAGTCCTAACCAGCCCGACCCTGCATAGCTTCTGATGAGATGAGGCTTTGAAAAGCTGGTATGGCCACGTACAATTACGAGGTTTCGACTAAAAGCACCCATTTTTTCCATGCAGTGGAGCAGGTTATTGCTGTTCTAGCACAGATATATTGTAAATGAAGCTCTTAGGGTCAAAAATGAGACCATGAGAATCAAAGTGCTCTGTTGTTTTTTTAGCTTTTTCCTTTAGTGCTCTGGACATAGCCATAGTCAGAGCCACTTACTTTGTGATTGTCTCTTCTTCCTGCAGAGTGCTGTGTGAGATTTATCTTGATGTTTGCATAGCTCTATTCCATTGCTGTTTTTGAGCTGCGTGTTGCCACACTGGAATTTCCCCGTTGTGGGACGAATAAAGGTCCTCTTTTTTCTTCAATCTCCGCTCTGAACTATGAAGGTAGGGAAAAGCGCTTCTAAACTCATTGTATTAAAAAATTAGGATGCATTAGGAAAGTGACGAAAAAGTCTGAACTCCTGCAAACTGTTTAAAATAAGCTAGTTTTAGTTTTCACATTTTAATCCGTTACCCGATTAGGGCTGTAGCTGACTAAAGAAATTCTCAGTTTGCTAAAGACATGTCCTGCCCATCGATTAGTCAACAAAAAAGGGGCACTCACAAGACTACACCTGCACGAGAGTTCATGCAACTATTTATGCAGACAAAAGTACTAGGAAACTAATTATATAGAAACTTTAATGTGTTAAAATGCCTTTTTACATATAAATACCAAAAAATATTGCATCTTCAGCTAACTCACTGACTCACTTCACCTTTCTGCTGTTGTCTCGTGTAAATCTTTATCATCTATATAAAATGATTAGTCAACTAATTCAAATTTTGATCGACTAAGACTCTTTCGACCGATTATTCGGCCAAACGAACAAAGACCTACAGCTCTATAGCCTACGCATGTTCATATTCTGCACATGACTGTAGACCTACTTACTCTAAGTCATTCTTGACATTTTCACTCTTTTATTTATCACATCCCAACACACCGGCACCAGCTAATCCTTCTATAGCAACTGTACTGCACGTCTATAGAGTTTGATGAGACAGCAGCGCGTGGAGTGAAGCATGCTGGGAGAATTAAGCAGAACATGTCAAAGGTAAACGCAGGGATCTGTCCTCCTCTTCGCTAACATGTAATTATGTAAATGTATGGATGCGGCGGCGTGTAGGCATAGCATGTTTTAATTAGCCACTATTTTACGGATCTGTTAACAAAAGTCTACACGGATATCGCTTGCACTATCCTAACCTGTGATGCCTGGATGAGTCATAGCTCCTGAGAATCAAATTGTTTACCAAACCGAACGGATCATTTTAATTGGCCGATCGCTTGCCGGCTGGTCACTGTGTTAAAAGAGGAAAAAAAAATGGGAGTGAAGCCAAAATTATGATAAAATAAACTCCCAAACAAGTAAGTAATCATGTTTTGCAAGTAAATCGAGCTTTTACGCAAGTCAGAAACACACAGTAATGACCTGATTTTCTATCTTAGGTTGGGTTTCTGTTCAAAATATGCCAACAATTGGTTAAATAGGTTTATTTTTTATGTGTAGAAGCGTCAATCAAATGCATTCCCTCTTGTATAAATAGTATATTGTAAAAAAAAATAGCAACTGCCCTTAAATCCATTATACTTTTATATAAATACTTCGATCCTTCAGCCAAGATGTGCCAAATTTGCATAGAAATACAGGAAAAACGATATTATTAAGTAAATAAAAGAGCTGTGGAACAACCCAATAAACTGCTGGGTCATTACTGGTAATAAATACATTTATAACTACTGTGTCTGAATAGTTTTGACTGAACACTACGTTTAATATTAAGCATCTTAAAATCTCATTTGATTTAAAGCTGCTGCTGGGGTACCTGATTTTCACATTGCAGAAGGAGGAAGTCGGTTTGTAAATCTGTCAAACTCATTCGTAACGCTCACAAACCCTTTGACACATCATTAATATCCACATGTATTAATATTTGTGCACATTCATGGCGTTAGAACAGCTTTTAAAGACAGCAAGGTGATACAGGGGTGGATCGTTCAAGTATAGCCAATCAGAGCGCTGCTTTCGGTACTTATTTCCATGTTGACAAGAAAAAAAAAAAATACTGGTACTCCAAAACATATATATTTTCTCGCTGGTTTGTGTAATCCTCTGTAAAAAAAAAAAAAAAAAAAAAGTTCTTGGCCTCTGAGCAGTCACCAAACAAGCAGGTTGAAATTTCCCAGGATTGTTGCGTCACAGGTAAAGACCATGCACAGTCCATACATTGCCAGGCTAATTCTAAGCATTTCTGCCATCAAACTGCATTTACTAAGTACATTAACATATCAGGATGTGAAAGTTTACAGCTAGTTTAGTTATTTTAAGTTCTAAATCGTGAAAATCCAAAGCAAAACATGTTTAAAGGTCAATAACAATACAAACGATACACAATATTTATTCTATACATGTTTTATACTGTATACTGCTTCTGACAGGTGGTCCCAAGTGGAGAGATGGGTCACATAATACGTAGGCAATACAATAAAACACATGATATATAGTTGGAAATAGGTTTCATTTTGTTCGTATACCGGTAACATAATAACACCATCTGTCAGCTATGTTATATCTTTTTGTGGAGTAATTGTCAGCGCATAGACAAAGCTCTTTGAAAGGCCCTCCTATTGTTCCAACAAGGTAAAATGGGTATAGTAAAATACATAAATTTTCTACTTGCTGTCCATGGCAACCGAATATCATTTAAAGCTGTTATGGGTTTTGTAGGATTGAGATAGAAAGAGGGGAACAAACAAGGATATCGTGAAATCTTACACAACTCATGAAAAACGCTGAACTCATATTGTAATAAAGCACTTATACCCCAGCTTACCATTCAAATCCCTCGTAGTATTTAACGTGTACGACAACTCAAACGATACTAAACTCATTTAAAAGAAATATTAACCAGTTGAATTTGAAGCCGCTGCAAGATTCAGCTATGTTTTGACTTTAATATTTCCAAATCTTCCTTTCTAACGAGGAAAGCGTGACTTGGTGGAGGCTTTGATGCCACATAAAGATGCCATTCTTGTGTGCCCACTGACAGTTTTGGCTCACATTCAGAGAGTTTCTGCAAAATGAAGTTGAAAGCTTAAAATGTGGTTTGATGTTTTGAAAATGGTTTGTCAGTTTGAACTTTTTGGTGATTATTCAAAAAGGAAATTCTTAAAAGTTACAGAGCTTTCTTTTTAAGTGTCTATCTGCTCTGCCTGCTACCTGTGCAATCTGCAAACATGGCATATGGGAATGGTACACGCCATGTTTTTAAGACAAACTCTGCCATAAAATATACCATATGGTCTTGCATTTTTTTTAATGGTTTAATGCATTTTTTTCCCCCCTTCAAAGATATCAGGTATGATTTATACTATTTAAAGCACTGTGACTTTTCTGGTGGGGTTCTGCAACTGCTTGTCTCCATGAGGTTAGTGCTTTGGAAGGTTCCAGAGTATTGCATTAAACTCATTTACGCTCTATTTATTTAATTGCAAGGGTTTATAGCTGAAAAATACCTTGAATAACATGCATTCCTACTGTGAGTGGGGTAATACAAGTTTTTTGTTGCTTTTTTTTCGCTTTGCGTCAAAAGTTTTGTGGACTTAAACAGATCAGAAGAGAGATGGCACAAAGCGATGGCGCAAGGGATGGTACAAAGTGGCCATGTCCCTGTTCAATGGCTAATTTCATCTAAACTCGGGGGTTAGACCTGGTTAGTACTTGGATGAGGATAGTAGCAGAAGTGGCTTAAATGCAAACTGTGCTTAGGCAATAATACACTTAACGCACATCGCCCAGTATGAATCTGGTGTTTTGATGGTCGGAGGTGCAGATCAGCAGCCTCACTTCTGTTATTCAACCCCAGGGCAGCTGTGGCTACAACGGTCCCTTACCACCAACAAGTATGGAGCGAATTAATGATGCACGAATTTGTACAGTACCGTTAAACGTCTGTAAAAACGCTTATGGATGAGTAATGCATTATTTATTCTTGGGAGTGTAAAAACTCAAAGGTTGCACTAGCCCTACTTGTATCAGAAGGTTATGTTCTGGAACAAAAATCTATTTACTTCAAAATTCTCAGCGTGCATTTAGCTCAAACCCAGAGCACGTGTTTCCAGTATCACCTCTTTCCTCTTGAGATGGACAAACTCTTCTAACAGATTTGAAGCTGAATGGCCCCTCCTGGTGAGACATTCTATCAGCCCATTTAAAACCGCAGATGACGCATTAACGCAGCAGGAAGAGGAAGCCCACTTTCTCCCATCTCCGCATGTCGAAAGATTAAAACCTATTCTATTTATCTGCATCATCTGAAAAGACTTGGGCATTCATTCGTGTTGCCGGGAGCGGATGGTACAGTCGTTTTTGTATTGTGGTGTAAAGGTATCACACTGCACAGGAAGGATCTTGGTTTCCTATAAACTTATCAGACATGGGAGACATTTAGTGCACCAATCGCACAAGAAGATATTCACTAAAACGGTTACAGCGCTAGTTGGACTTTTCTCTATTGTGGTTAATTAGTGAACAAAATCTGAAACTTTTGTGGTAACATTTTACTCATTATTTTTATGAGTTTTGTTTTTTAAGTCAAGTTTGAAGAAAAAAAAAAAAAAGCTGATTTTTTTTCAACCAAGCCGGAGCCCTCAGAATTCTCAAAAGGTTAGTTTTTAATTTTGCACTTGGGAATTTTAATCATGTTGTGCATATGCAAGTTAATTTAATTTTAAACGGTATATATATATATGCATTCATTCACAAGCATTTTTATTATTATTTTAACTGCATGCATGGATCGTATTTTAATTATCACTATAATTAAAAAATACATAATAATCTATATAATTTAATAATTTGATTCTGTTTGGGATTGGACAGGAACAAGACACGAACTGGGGCCACTGTAGTATGGCATCGAAATGATACCATGCCAACTATCAAGTCGATCTAGTGATGGAAGAAGCACATGGTTTTCCTATTGGTTTTCAGATTGTAAAATGGGATGACGTCATACTCTCAGATGGGAGCAAGAGCCAGATTTTCCTACTGATTACACTGTATTTTGCCAAAATCTAAAAGGTAAATTCACAAATGCTGAACCTGATCATTTCTATTAATGACTAGATCAAAGAACTCACTTTTTTTTACAACAAAAATCAGTTTTTTAAGAACAATATCCATTTCAGCTGCCCCCCATCTCTATTAAACATTATTGACCTATGCAATGCTGGGATGTCACCTGAAACACAGCTATTGGGGGGGCAAGGGCTACTTTTCCCTATAACATTATACTGAACTTTGCCATAAAATATCTAAACGGATAATTAACTAATGTTTAAGATAATGATTTATGTTAATGACTAGACCCATTAGCTTCTTGTATTGCAACAATGATACAAACAATATTCATTTTACCTGTTCTCCATCTGCATTAAATATTGCAGACCTATAAAATGTTGTGATGTCAACTGAAACCCAGCAGTACAAATTACTCAAGTACCTATTTCACACAGATATTTGGAACTATTAAAGAGTACATTGTAGTCTGTGCTGATTATTGTCAACAGAAGTGGTTTCTTCATTTTTGCTGTCAAACCCTGAAATTGAACATTGACAAAGGGATGTGTCCAAGAACAAGCAAAAAAACTGCCCCATTCGACAAATAAAAATCCTTTTCAATCCAGCTCTATACATTTAATAAAGCCATACTTTACTTTTTACTTCATTTCTAGGAACAGTCGAGGAACACATAATTACACCTCATTGTCACACTCACAAATACAAAGTAGCACCTAATGCATTATGCGCAAATTACATCTAATTTCTTCTAGTTTTTTGTGTACTTTTCCAATTTTGAAGTAGCTTTCAGACACAACTTAAGTTTTGCATACTACCTTCTTTTAACGTTTTTGCTTTAAAATATGAGACACCATTACTCAAACTAGGTAATTACCTTTAAAGCCACTTCACGGGGCAGTCTGCAAATGGACCCTTCACGTATTTGAGGACCTCTTAGCCTCTTTTCGAAAGCATTAGCTGATCTACATAATGTTACTGGTCTTTAAACAGGAGGCACACAGGGAGCCAAATCAGCCAGGGCAAATAAAAGTGCATTTAACAGCCCCAAAGTCCACCGTAAAACCAGGATCCTCCTTCAGCTCCACGACGAAGGGAATGAGAAAATAAACTGGTGATGGAGGTGACATCTTTATCATTTGGCTGTGAGAGCAGAGGGAGAATATTAGACCATTTAAGGAGGGTTGCAGCTGAAACTGCGATTTATTATAACTAATCTCTGTTACTTCATCAACAGAGGTAGATAGAGTTGCCAAAACATATGCAAGTGTATGGAATATAATAAAAAAATAAATAAAATTAAAACATATTGACAAAAATAATTCAAAAAAAAACCCCAAAAAAAAAAACCAACAACAAGCAAGAGTTAATTGAACTTTTGGTCTTTTGGTCACACTAGTCACATTTTTATATAGAGCTTTTTCACCTTCAAGGCACTCAAAGTGTTTTACATCAAGAAACCACTCACCCATTCACGGGCAAGGAGGGTTAAGTGTCTTGCCCAAGGACACAGTATGATGTGCAATGAGCGGAATGTGCAATGAGTGGAATCTGCAATGAGTATAATGTGCAATGAATGTAATGTGCAATGAATATAATGTGCAATGAGTGTACTGTGCAATGAGTGTAATGTGCAATGAGTGTGATGTGCAATGAGTGTAATGTGCAATGAGTGTAATGTGCAATGAGTATAATGTGCAATGAGTGGAATGTGCAATGAGTGGAATGTGCAATGAAAGTAACGTGCAATGAGTATAATGTGCAATGAATGTAATGTGCAATGAGTATAATGTGCAATGAGTATAATGTGCAATGAGTATAATGTGCAATGAGTATAATGTGCAATGAGTGTAATGTGCAATGAGTATAATGTGCAATGAGTGTAATGTGCAATGAGTATAATGTGCAATGAGTGTGATGTGCAATGAATGTGATGTGCAATGAGTGTGATGTGCAATGAGTATAATGTGCAATGAGTGGAATGTGCAATGAGTATAATGTGCAATGAGTATAATGTGCAATGAGTATAATGTGCAATGAGTGTAATGTGCAATGAGTGGGATGTGCAACTGTGGGAATTGTGCAATTTTAATTTTGACCCCCCTGTGACCCCAGCTCTTGGGAAAACAGGTGGAAATTCGCCTTTGTCTTTGATCGAGTGTGTTTACATTCATGTTTGTCATGTCATGTCTTTTCATTAACATGCTTTGTCCCAACCAAAAAAATAAATACATAAAATAAAATGATTCAACTCTAAAGGCACAATATTTGGCAGTTCAATTACTTCAAGACATGAGATTAATATTGCAGGTTTGCCAACCCAATCCTTAACAATTAATGATACGGTTCAACAGTTATGGATTACTATTTTGGATATTTCGTTCAAAAACACCCACAATCTGAGATAATGACATCATCAAATTGTAGAACGTGAACACAACCTATTCCGCAACAGCCCTTTACATTTTAGCATTATGACGATCAACAGCTACCCCATATCTCGGTGATAGTTTTTTTTTGTAGAAATGCCAATCCTGCCCATGCCCTCCATCTCTGGTGTTTTCTGGTCTGGTTGTGATGTGTCAGCTTCCCTGTGAAATCGAAACACTTCCTGTTGGTTGCAAATATGAAGAATTGACTCATTCATTAGTGCCAACATTGATTAAGTAAGACTGGTAGCTTTGTACGCCGCGCCATCTGTGAAAGAATGAATAATATCCCCGCTCACAGCTGCCGTTCTGCGCTGACACATTCGGGGTGCGTTTGATTTGGATGCTGGCACCTCTCCACAATAAACAAGACACAGAGGATGAGTTGAGTGTAGAAAATTGTAAAATTACACAACCATCTTCATTCAGTAACTCAGTGTTTTTGTCTGAACTATCCCAATTTAGCGATGGCAGCATTAATCTAATCCTCTCCTCTGCATCCTCATCATCCTTCTTCCTAGTTTTACCTAGGTTGATTTAAAGGGGCAATATTACACCATTTTCTGATCTATGTTATAATGTTTCCTCATCCATACCCAGACTTGTGTGGGGTTTTTTTGTGTTTTTTTTTTTGCACATGTTTAACTCACAAATCCTCCAAATTTAGGCTGTGTTCTTGTCTCAAAAAAATAAAATAAAAAATATGTTCCATCTTAAACTCCACACACCTTCACTAGAATCATTTGAATAATTTCACCTCTGGAATTTCCAATCTCTACTAAACCAAAAATAAAAAGTAGCTGTTAACTTGAAAACTGCAACTTCATGACATCACAAGGTGGAACAGAGCATTTTGAGCTTGGGAGATGTAGACAGACTAATAAAGCAGTGTTACTCAAACGTGTGAATGAAACAAAACACAACTCCAGGTTTTTAATGAGGCAACAACATTGAAATGATTTAATTGGTGAGAAAATGTTGTTCCTCGCATGTCAAACCTCCTTCAGTGCTACTTCCTGTAATTTTCAACTTTCTTTTCAGCTTTCCTGCGCAAACATCCTCTTGACTAGTGCAAACCTACTGTAAATGTTTACATCAATCAATAATCCATTAACGAAGCAATTAGTCGAACATAAAAGCCTTCCATATGCTTCTATCCTTCATACATTCACTATGATAAGCCTTGGACAAAGATTTCGCTCCAAAGTAGCTACGTATACATCTAAAAGCATTGATGAAAGCACTGAAGTGTCTTTATCAGAGTTACCATTGAGGAACAGGCAGTAAAGCTACATAATGCACCTTTAATGATCATTATGACTATTATGTAACTCGATGTAATGTAATTTAAAGGTCCTATATTATGCAAAAATGACACTTCTGAGCTTTAAGTCATGTTATAATCTTGTTGCCTCCTCAAAAAACATGTTGGAGTTGTGTTTTGTTTCATTCACACATGTTTAAGTAACACTTTATTATTAGTCTGTCTACATCTTCAAAGCTCAAAATGCTCTGTTCCACCTTGTGATGTCATAAAGTGGTAGTTTTCAAGTTAACAGCTACTTTTTGTGTAGCAGAGATTGTCAATCCTAGGGCTGGAATCATCCAAATGATTCTAGTGAAGGTGTATGGAGTGTAAAAACACGGTGGAGCACTTTGTGTGTTAAAAATGTGTGAATGAAGCAAAACTCCAGGTGTATTTTTGATAACGAAACAACATTTTGACATAGATCAGGGAAAAAAAGCCAAACCTGGACCCTTTAATAGAATTTAGCTTGAACTTTCATGTTTTGTTCCAACATTAGTAAACACTACAGGTATTACAATATTTAACATTCTGGTAATTGTTTTTCTTTAGTAATCTTGCAGTCGTGTTGCAGCTGTGATTAAATGTAGATTAGTTTAATTAAAAAGTCCAAAGCTGTTTTCAGTTTGTTTACAAGACATATTTAATCAAAAATAAAAAGGGGCTTATGCACAAGATTTTTTTGAGCTTTCTACGATGCTATAACGCCGTTCGCTCATCAAAAACACGTCCGAAGAGGTTTTAGATGTCATCCGTGCACGTTTCAGTAATTTTGCGATCTCTCCTAGGACCTATTCGAACCCTGTTTACGGTTAGCTGCGAGATTCTGTGCAATGCTCCGCCCACAAGCCTACGTCGCCCACGCTCCCACATGACAGTTCTCCATAAATCCACAAAATAATACACAACGACTTGACAAACATGATGCGATGTGCAGTGTTACGATAGCGCTCTGAAGGGGGAGTGACGCAGCACGGAGAGCAAATGGACGGGAGACTCTGAACGCCAAAAATAAAAACTTATAAAACAGGTTTATATGTTGTTTTTTTTGTCAAATATCACATTTTATAGCAGTTAATACCTCATAGAAGTCAAATACCCCATCTTTAAGCACCTCTTTATCACCCGTAGACCTAGATTAGCCTTCCTCCTATAATCCTCTTCCTCTTTGTTGTCTCATCCCGAACAGAACGGCATCTTCAGCTTCTGTCGAACTTTGGGGCACGAAAAGATGAAACAAAACTGCCTTTTCAATCATCTGAACTGACGCTATAGCTTTTGTAAATGCCTGCGCTCCCTTACACGAATTCAACAGCTTAAAAAACATCAAACCGTTTTTTTTTTTTAACCTGTTTTATCCTTAACCTGAACCTATCTCCTTTGAAGTCATCTCCAATCAGGTCAGAAACATTAGAATTTCTATGAGGGAAATAGACAGCCCTGATTTGAGTCGGGTTCAATCGCAGTGGCACGCGGTTAGCAGTTAGAGGTTAGTGGCGGTCTCTGAAACATAACGTGATCAGATGCCTATGGGCTTCGCTGGTACAGAGATGGAGAGCAGCAGTGGGAGCTCGAGGCAAAGAGTTAAATAGAAAAGGCCAACGGTTCCACTGTGTGACTCATAGCGTAAAAGTGGTGATATGATGAGGTATGTGAGAGTTATTTATTACAGAGCTCACGCTGGTATAAATGGTGTGTGATGGGACCACTGGATGGAGACGACGCCTTCTTTTGCTAACAGCCTGAGTAGGATGAGCACAAATGGCACAAAATATGTAATGATTTTCTGCAAAAGAACGGTATAGCCTTGCTTAAAATGACTTCACTTGAGAATTTAATCTGAACTAGGATTTTTGAATGAAGAAACTGAATCAGACGCTGGATTTCTATGTTGTAAGAAAGTCAAATTATCCTCTCACTTAAGAATCAAATATGAAACCTTTTAGCTCTTTTTAGCTCTGTGCCAAGAGGGCTAACCCGTCGTTCCAAGGACAGGATACCTTGTTCAAATTGATACAGGGTGGTTATACTCACCAAATTTTATCAGTAGATAAACTGAACCTTCTGAGATTTTTGGCAATATATACGGTTATAATTGTTCACTTACACTTGAACTTATCACTACTTAAACTAAGGGTGAAGTAGTAAAAAAAGACCAGCAAGCTATTCAGTGTAAAACCCAAAATGGTGGACACTTAAAAAACATTATTTTAAAAAAATTAGGTCATTTTTACTTCCCCTAGTTTAAGTAGTGATAAGTTCAAGTGTAAGTGAACAATTATAACCGTATATATTACCAAAAATCTCAGAAGGTTCAGTTTACCTACTGCTAAAATTTGGTGAGTATAACTTAAGAATTATAGGAGCTACAGAAGAAGTGACTTTTGGACTATATTTACAACAATAAAAACAGTGAATAATTAATGCTAGTTGTACAGATGACCAAGTATTGTTATTTACAGTGAACCGAGATTGTTAATAAAAGTGCAAGTGCTATACAATAAAATACAGTGTTAAAATAATGTGCTGGCATTTAGATGGGCTGAAAACTCAAGAAAACATAAAAAAGGTTTTAAACAACACATTTTCAGGAGCCTGTGACCAAGTCGAGTTCATGGTGTTTAGGTGTTTGATTTTCAACAAAAAGGTGAGTGACTAACTGAAGAAAAACCTGAAAAATGACTAACGTTTGTGACAATTATGTTATTTGAGGACTTCTTTAACAGTGCAAATCAGGTCACTTGTTGTAGTTCTAGCTAAGTCAGTTCTTTTTGTCCAACTTCAGTACTAAGATTCAGACAGAGTAATGCCTCCAGTTAGCATTCCCCTCCACAAGGGAACGTTGATGACATCAGCCGCAAAGTATCAAATACAATTCATGTGATTCTTCAAACTGTTAAGCTTCACACCAGAGGAGTCTTATTTGAAGTGAGGAAGTGTAGATAAAACGTAAAATGATGGTCTCATTTTCGGACCCAATGATGCAGAGTAATGGTCCATTTCCCCACTGTGTTTTTTTAAAGAAGCTTTTTATTGTGTTTGTACATTGGCTCAGATCACAGGCTCACGAGCGAAGGAAGTCTGCTAACACATTCTCTTTACTCACATCCGAACAAGAACATCAATCTTTAATGGACGATGTACACGCTCTCTCACATACAGGTTTCATGTGAAGATTAAAGACGCTTTAAAATGCAGCGTCATGAGAAAGTTCAGAATGTTTCCATAATAAACTGGTTAATGGTGAATATTTTAGTCAATTCTAACATAAAATAAGATACAATTTTGATATTTGAGTGCAGAAATGGTTGTTAGCTTTTTGATTACAAAGGACAGAAGAGTGTCATTTCCAGGCGCTTCGAGAAAGGTCTGATTGGAAGGATTTTATCATTATTTTTTATATTCAGCGAAAAATTAGGGTCAACATTTTTGCACGCTAAGGTAAAACACAAGAAAAGATTGTGTTAAGTAGGTGTATAATAATTACCCATTCAATACACAGTTTATGTAAAATGCACTAATGAATGTTTTCTAACCAGGTTATGTATCCAAGGGAATTATCTGGAGTGTTCATTCTAGTTCTTTTGTGTGTGTGTGTGTGTGTGTGTTTTTTTTGTGATATTCTGTGACTAATCCTAGTTTCTACAAATTATGTCCCACTTCACTTTTTGACAAAGTTCTAGAGGTTTATAGTTATAACTGATAAGAGATCGATGAGCTAGATAGTAAATATTAAAATCATGCAAAAATCTTAAAAAAAAAAGAAAATCTTATGACAACACTGATGCACACAGTGACCAGTGAAGCAGTTGGCCACTTTCACATAATTGATAAACTGGCTCAGGCTGTTCAGATCAATCCCACGTATGTTCAAGCTGATGTTATGAAGGAGTCATTTAGTCACATTCTGTTAAAGTCTTAAAGCTGCACTCATCAATTTTCAAAACGTGAAGGAAGTCAGTCGACCTATTTAAATGTGTCTGCATCACTGCGGCAGATCGCCCTGGTACATGTTGCAGATTGTCCCGGTGCATGTTGGAGATCGTCCCGGTGCCTGTTGCAGATCGTCCCGGTGCATGTTGCAGATCGTCCCGGTGCATGTTGGAGATCGTCCCGGTGCATGTTGCAGATCGTCCCGGTGCATGTTGCAGATCGTCCCGGTGCATGTTGGAGATCGTCCCGGTGCCTGTTGCAGATCGTCCCGGTGCATGTTGGAGATCGTCCCGGTGCATGTTGGAGATCGTCCCGGTGCATGTTGCAGATCGTCCCGGTGCATGTTGGAGATCGTCCCGGTGCATGTTGCAAATCGTCCCGGTGCATGTTGCAAATCGTCCCGGTCAGTTCGTCCCGGTGCATGTTGCAGATCGCCACGGTGCATGTTGCAGATCGTCCCGGCGCATGTTGCAGATCACCTCGGTGCATGTTGCAGCTTGGCATGTGCTCAGGATGCCTCCTGGAAACCTCCCTAGGGAGGTGTTCCGGGCATGTCCCACCAGGAAGAGGCCCCGGGGAAGACCCAGGACACGCTGGTGGGACTACGTCTCTCATCTGGCCTGGGAACACCTTGGGGTCCCAGCAGAGGAGTTAGAGGACGTGTCTGGGGTGGGGGAAGTCTGGGAGTCCCTGCTTAGACTGCTGCCCCCGCGACTCGGCCCCGGATAAGAGGAAGAAAATGGATGGATGGATGAATTAAAACCTAAAATACAAAATTTGTACAAAACACTCTCAGTGGGCACAAGGGTTAAAGATGGACTTGGCGAGATGCGACATTACACACTAATTCTGAATTGTGTCAGTCAAACCAGTAAAAACAGATAAAACATTGCAATTAAAGCTAGTATTATAAATAGGCTTATGCAAAACAATAAAACAGAAGAATACGAATAAAACTATAAATCAAAACCATCACAGAGCTCGATGTATCAAACACGTTTCATGTTCTCATGCTCTTGGTTGCACTATACCATGTCATCATAATTGTTACACCTGCGTTCCTTGTCTGCAGTGTCTGTGTGCTGCCTGTAGAACGGCTCAGGTGGGTCGCTCTGCTCTGTGTTTGTGTGTGATTGTTGAACACGGCGCCTCATTACCCCTCAGTGCCCTGGTTCTCCGCAGTCCCACACCGGCACAATGGCCCCTCCTCATTATGAATGCACCACTCCCTGTCACCTGACCGCTCCACAGAGACACACGCAAGCTGTTCACACACAGACCCCCCCTACACGCAGGGCCAACTGCAGACTGGCAAAGGACCAACGTCTTATAGGTTGTATTCAGGTCGGACTGTTTAAAACGAGAAAATGTAAACAAAATACATCGGCTGTTATATAGAACGCGCTCCTTGAGAATTAAAAAGCAGATATCTTGGCATGGTTTATAGTTGTATATCTAAGTACTGCATGTCTGGCAGTAAGTTCAGTGTCATATAGCTACTTATAGTACTCAATAGTCTTGTTCTTTTGTTGCTTTAATCTGGTACTGGTGCAGTGTTGTATTTTATGTTTATTTTTCAGTCTTTTAACAGTTATCCATCTTGATTTTGAGTGCATGTTTCCTAACCTCCTGCTGTTCTTCCACTTTTCAGTTGGTGTTTGTCCCATAGACTGTATAAAGAAGTGGACTAAGCAAGTGTGACATCACCCATCGCGTTCAGCTCCAGTCAAATGAAACTCATCGAGACTTCATTTGGCTCATTCTCACATTTCTCTCTTGTTTAAACACTCTCAAAGTTCAAACCTTCGTATATTATATCCCTCTTCCTCGATGATCTCTTTAAATGAGTTCTTCACGTGAATCTGCTCCAGCTGTATCCACAGAGGCGCCTCTCCATCCACAGAAACACTTTTAAGTCCAAAGCGTTTCTGAAATTTGTCGGTGCAGAACGTTTCATCGACATTGTGGGTTTTGTCGGGGAAAAAACTTGCAAACATACAGCACTTAAGAGTCACACTGAGATCCAACATTTATGTAAATTTGACTGAACACATTCTGTACTGTACAGGAGACACAGAGGAGACTGACAATGGTCTACAGTCCCTCAGCCAATCAGGACACAGAACACAATACACGCTCATACGCTGTAAAAAAGCATGGAAAACTGCACCAAAAAAAAAAAAAAAAAAATCTGCGAGACCGCGAACAGTGAACCACGATATAGCGAGGGACAACTGTACTTTACTTTTCAGTCTTGTTCAAATGTAGTGAAGTAGAAAGTACAGATTCCTTCTCTCAAATGTAGTGAAGGAAAAGTATCCACTATAAAATCAACTAAAGTAAACTACAGACACCTACCATTTCGACTTAAGTACAGCACTTTATTACTTTTACATTGTTACATTCCACCATTGGCAAAAATAATACACCGATATACAGGTGTTCAAACCAAAATCCCTAGTAGTATGCATGCAGAGCAGTCAAACCAGAGACCCCCAGCTTCCCTTCATCCCAGACACTTCCTCCAGCTCCTCCAGCGGGACCCTGAGGCGTTCACAGGCCTTTCAGATTTTAAAACAATGCCTCTTCCAACAGTATATCGAGTATCTATCTCCGCCCTGTGCCCTCCACCTGGCATTTTGACACCACCCCATCCTTTAAAACAGGTTTATTTTTCAGCTCCTAAACTCTCTATGCTCCTGCTTCTATATATAACCCTCGCTTCAGCAACTTTAAACTGTTAATCAGCACTTTTTGCATATGCCAGTGTATTTTTGCCTTCTTGCTGTTTAGCGCTGTCTAGAAGCGGCGCTGTCTGCTACCTGCTATCTGAGTCATTTTGTGGTTTTCTTGCAGTTGTGTTGAAGTATCTTGTCTGCACAGCTCCGGGCGTCTGACCACCTGCTCCAGTTTAAAGTGCTTATACTTACAGTAAAAAATAAAGGGAACTGCGAGAACAGCTTCAGCGTGCAGTGTATTAGCTAATGTTGCAAAGGCATCTTCATATTGTTGTGTGAATGTGAATCTGACCTTGAATCCACTCATTGTAAACTACATAAAGTACGTACACTTTTCAACAATGCTGCAAGTCACTGAGAAGTCAGTACTTCATTATGCATTATGTAATATTCTAAACATTTATATTCTAGCGGCTTGGTGGTTGTGGAAGCGGTAGCAGCATATTTAAAGCTGCATTATGTAACTTTCTAGTGCCATTGTCTATTGTTTGTGTGGGTGTTATAGCTTTGGAATGTTCCGCAGTATAGCATTAAACGTATCAGTCTCCAGGGGAAGCCATCAGGGCAAGTTACAGGCAGAGGTGGGTAGTACTCAGTTACATTGACTTGAGTAACTTTTTAAAGAAATTGTACTTTTCAGAGTGTTTTTCTAGCAGCATACTTTTACTCCTACGTAAGTAATATTTTTTTGAAGTAAAATGATCTGAACATGTGTTTCTTGCGCTGCTCCTTCCAAAGTAATTGTTTTTGTCTCATTTTTGTGTCTGTCCTTTGAAAATACCAGACTTTGTGCATTATTTAATGTTTTGCTCTTTAAATTACATTAACGTCAAATTATAAATCAGATGTTGTGTCCTGACAGTTACTCTTTAAGTTACTTTTACTAGTAGAAAAGTAGTACTTTTCCCAAATATCTTTTACACTTGGATTTCTTGGACCACTACTTTGTACTTCTACGTGACTAATATTATTTTGAAGTGACGTTACTCATACTTACTGCTCTACTCACCTCCGGTTACAGGTCAGATCTGTGGAGTGGCAAACCCACTCACAGTAAGAATGCATGCTTTTCAACGTTTTTGTTAGCAAGTGAAAGCGTGATTGTTGCTTCTTTACTTTACTCTTAAACCTTGTGTTGGATACTGTGTTACAGACGATGAGGTGAACTTGTTTCTGAGTAAGAACGCTGCACATGCTTATTTAAGATGTCCTCACTGACACATGTTACGTTCGTTCTGTGACAAGAGGCGTCTGTAAGCATCTTTTCAGTGACATATTCTACCTTCTGGCAACAGTTAATGCTCTGCCCATTTATGACCTTGTACAGACAGTATGTAAAATAAGTTTAAGCCCTTATAGGACCAGTCTTCTGTAGATAGTACCTTTCTCAGAGTATAAGTCACATACGTCAAACTCAAGCGGTGGAATTATATTTGGGCCGTGAGATCGTATCAAATGTGCATTAGCAACAAGCTACTAGTCACCTTGGTCAAATGAATTACTACAGAGAGAGTGAGAGACATAATTTATGGTATTTAGCTTTTATTTTTGTCTTTTATTTACTTATTCATTTATTCTTATCAAACTGTTTGTAATATCAAGCTTGAGTTGTTCCAGGGGGTTAAACATTACAAATCAGGTGCAGTCAATTTCCCAATAAAATATTAAGTTTAGCCCATGAATTTGTCTCAGTTTTTAATTTTGGCCCACTGTGAATTTGAATTTGACACCTCTGGTATAAGTACTGGAGGCTACAACTCATTTGTAAGATATTCTACAGAGAAATACCATCATTAGCTTGTTGTCTGGCGTATTTATCCTATGCATGGGGTTTTAGAAAAGTTAGGACCCGTACCATGGAAATGAACAATTCAAATGATGATGATATTATGTCTTTTGAACGGTCAACCTTGCTCAAAATGGCGCCTTACTACGAGAACGAACGTGTTCACACCACCGCTTGGATTTTGAAACAATTATTGAAGTTAAAATAAAAAGTTTGTGAGTTCCGCCTTAAGCTGTATTCACGCTCTTACTGCCAAATCTAAATGAAATCCCTGCATTCCCCGAAGAGGCCGCTTTAAGTCTGGAATAAAGTGAAAGTGTGCCATGGATAAAAAGATAATGCCTCTAGTTTATTTACTTTTGGTAAGTGGTTAGTCAAATCCCCCATAAAACAGAGACAGATTTTTAAAAATGTGTTAGTTTTTTTTGTATAGCTCGCTCCCTCACCTCCAGTTGGAGTTATAGGGCCGCAGACATATTCACATTGGCACCGTTTGGGCAATGCTCTGGCAGGAAGATGGATTACACAGTGAAAAAGTGCTACTGAGGAACCTGCATCCTGGTTTCGCTTTGGCATTGTGAAGTCTATATCAAAGGCATTAGTTAGCACATCTGAGTCATGTTTTAAAGTTAGTTGTAAGCTGTTATTTTTCCGATGAGACAGCGATTAGATTTGCGATTTATGTTTTAATAATATTCTGTTCAAAGTGCCCTGGAGAACTGACAAAAACACTGAAACATGATCTGATAAACTGATACGAGAAGCACATTTGAGAGCGTGTTTGTACAGATCTAAATTACAGGGTTAGGAGTTGTTTTTGGGGGTTTTTTTTAAGGCAGATTAAAGGGCCCATGTTACACTATTGTCTGATCTTTGTTATAATGTTGTTTCCTCATCACAAATAGACCTGGAGTTGTGTTTTTTTTTTCTTTCATTCACATGTTTAATACACAAACCTTGCACATTTAGGCTCAGTTCTTCTCTCAAACACAGAAAACACTCCACCTTATGATGTCATGTGGTAATACAGCAAGTGCTCCACTGTGTTTTTAAACTCCAAATATGTGAATGAAACAAATCACAGCTCCAGGGATGTTTTTGATGAGGTAACAACATTATAAAATGACTTACAGCTTACAACAGTCAATTTTGCTTAGGACCTTTCAGACAGGATATTCTCTTTTGTTTTTGGAGGGAACTGTCAAAAACTGCAGCCTTTGCGATTCGCTAATTGTGGCTGTTCAAATTGTGCTTTCCGTTCTTTTGCAATTAATCTTGTAGCGCTATTTAGTTGCACTTTCATTTTTCTGATGGAGGGTCCGCCACCTGCTTGTCTCCATGGAGATGTTATTGGCTTGACTGGATTATTGCACAACAGCACTGCTAAGTGTAATAACCAAAAGGACAAGATCGCGGATACATTCGGCCTAAGTGCGTTTGCTCCGCAGGGTGGCTGGGCGCTCCCTTAGAGATAGGGTGAGGAGCTCAGTCACACAGGAGGAGCTCGGAGTAGAGCTGCTGCTCCTTCATGTCGAGAGGAACCAGCTGAGGTGGCATGGGCATCTGCTCAGGATGTCTCCTGGATGCCTTCCAAGGGAGGTGTCCTGGGCATGTCCCACCAAGAGGGAGCCCTGGGGGAAGACCCAGGACACACTGGAAATACTATGTCTCTCACCTGGCCTGGGAACACCTTGGGATCCCACTGGAGTTGCTGGAGGACGTGTCTGGGGTGAGGGGAGTCTGGGAGTCCCTGCTTAGACTGCTGCCCCCAGATGTATGGAGCACTAATGTCTGTGTAATCCCTCAGGCATCCAGGTCTAGCAAAAGATCCATAGCAAAAGACAAAGTTTAAATCTGTCAACTGGAGAAATTGTTGTAGGAGTAAAGACGTTTCGCTGCTCATCCAAAAAATTTCATCTTTTGCAACAGCACTAATCTCATCTGTTTCGCCTTTATTCAATTACAGGTCTTTTAACTGCTCAAAAACACCCTGACAAGCATGTATTCTTACAGTCCGGGGGCTTGCCTTTCCACAGATCAGACCTGTAACTTCCTTAAGATAGTTAAGTTTAATGTCATACTGTGAACCATTCAAGGCAAATCAACAGCATCTCAATGGAGACAGTTAGGTAGCGGAACTTCCAACAGAAAAGTTACATATTAGACCTTTAATCACAGTTAGTTGGTTATTAAATCAGTGACAAAGAAAAAGCAAATGACC
>JAIEZT010000021.1:11614694-11774694 GCA_019594935.1 Periophthalmus modestus
TCATTCATACTGTTTGAGTAACACTTTATTATTTTCTGTCTACATCTTCAAAGCCTCAACTGCTCTGTTCAACCTTGTGATTGTCATAAACGTGGTATGTTTTCACAAGTTAACACTACTTTTTGTGTAGCAGAGATTGTCAATCCTAGGGCGGGAATCATCCCAAATGATTCTAGTGAAGGTGTATGGAGTGTAAAAACACGGTGGAGCACTTTGTGTGTTAAAAAATGTGTGAATGAAGCAAAACTACACGTGTATTTTTTGATAACGAAACAAACATTTTGACATAGATCGGGAAAAAAAGCCAAACCTGGACCCTTTAATAGAATTTAGCTTGAACTTTCATGTTTGTTCCAACATTAGTAAACACTACAGGTATTACAATATTTAACATTCTGGTAATTTGTTTTTTCTTTTAGTAATCTTGCAGTCGTGTTGCAGCTGTGATTAAATGTAGATTAGTTTAATTAAAAAGTCCAAAGCTGTTTTTCAGTTTGTTTACAAGACGTATTTAATCAAAAATAAAAGGGGCTTATGCACAAGATTTTTTTGAGCTTTCTACCATGCTATAACGCCGTTCGCTCATCATCAAAAACACGCCCGAGAGGTTTTAGATGTCATCCGTGCACGTTTCAGTAATTTAGCGATCTCTCCTAGGACCTATTCGAACCCTGTTTACGGTTAGCTGTGAGATTCTGTGCAATGCTCCGCCCACAAGCCTCCGTCACCCACGCTCCCACACGACAGTTCTCCATAAATCCACAAATAATACACAACAGCTTGACAAACATGATGCGATGTGCAGTGTTACGATAGCGCTCTGAAGGGGGAGTGACGCAGCACGGAGAGCAAATGGAAGGGAGACTCTGAACGCCAAAAATAAA
Organism: Periophthalmus modestus; assembly: GCA_019594935.1. Taxonomy (NCBI): domain Eukaryota; kingdom Metazoa; phylum Chordata; class Actinopteri; order Gobiiformes; family Gobiidae; genus Periophthalmus; species Periophthalmus modestus. Next base: position 11,615,579 of record JAIEZT010000021.1, read on the forward strand.
AACCTATAAAACAGGTTTTATGTTGTTTTTTTTTCAGCAAATATAGTATTTTATAGCAGTTAATACCTCATAGAAGTCAAATACCTCCATCTTTAAGCACCTCTTTATCACCCGTAGACCTAGATTAGCCTTCCTCCTATAATCCTCTTCCTCTTTGTTGTCTCATCCCGAACAGACCGGCATCTTCAGCTTCTGTCGAACTTTGGGGCACGAAAAGATGAAACAAAACTGCCTTTTCAATCATCTGAACTGACGCTATAGCTTTTGTAAATGCCTGCTGCGCTCCCTACACTACACGAATTCAACAGCTTAAAAAACATCAAACCGTTTTTTTTTTTTTTTTAACCTGTTTTATCCTTAACCTGAACCTATCTCCTTTGAAGTCATCTCGAATCAGGTCAGAAACATTAGAATTTCTATGAGGGAAATAGACAGCCCTGATTTGAGTCGGGTTCAATCGCAGTGGCACGCGGTTAGCAGTTAGAGGTTAGTGGCGGTCTCTGAAACATAACGTGATCAGATGCCTATGGGCTTCGCTGGTACAGAGATGGAGAGCAGCAGTGGGAGCTCGAGGCAAAGAGTTAAATAGAAAAGGCCAACGGTTCCACTGTGTGACTCGTAGCGTAAAAGTGGTGATATGATGAGGTATGTGAGAGTTATTTATTACAGAGCTCACGCTGGTATAAATGGTGTGATGGACCACTGGATGGAGACGACGCCTTCTTTTGCTAACAGCCTGAGTAGGATGAGCACAAATGGCACAAAATATGTAATGATTTTCTGCAAAAGTACTCTATAGCCTTGCTTAAAATGACTTCACTTGAGAAGTTAATCTGAACTAGAATTTTTGAATGAAGAAACTGAATCAGACGCTGGATTTCTATGTTGTAAGAAAGTCAAATTATCCTCTCACTTAAGAATCAAATCTGAAACCTTTTAGCTCTGTGCCAAGAGGGCTAACCCGTCGTTCCAAGGACATGATACCTTGTTCAAATTGATACAGGGTGGTTATACTCACCAAATTTTATCAGTAGATAAACTGAACCTTCTGAGATTTTTTGGCAATATATACAGTTATAATTGTTCACTTACACTTGAACTTATCACTACTTAAACTAAGGGTGAAGTAAAAAAGAAAAACAAAAAATGTTTTTAAGTGTCCACCATTTTGGGTTTCACACTCAATAGGTTTATCCAACACACTTTACATAACATTTAAAGTATTTCCGGGCTTATGGCTCTTGTTTGATCCTCGATATATGTTTTTTAAGTCGTTTATTGTCTGAGGTTTATTCACAAACACCTTTTCTAGTTAGGTCTGTGGAGATCACATACTGCCCCCTGTCTTTGAAACACACTAGTACAGGGTGGCCCAAAAGTCACTGACAGTTGAAAAAAAAAAATCCATAACTCTTTTGTTTTCTAAATAGTTTTCTTTTATTTTTTCAGAGCATTTAGAACTACCCTTTCCGACATTAATATGAGCAAATACAGCACCGAGGAACAAACCCTCATTGTACAGTGGTACTTTGAGTCACGTGGGTCAAATTCAGAAACCCAGCAGTGTTACCGTCGACATTTTAATACCAGAGATGCCCCAACTGTAAATGCCATTAAAGGAATAAGTGTTTTTTCAAAGACAGGGGGCAGTATGTGATCTCCACAGACCTGACTAGTCCTGATTTTCTTCCTATGTAACTATCTTAAAGAAAAGGTGTTTTGTGAATAAACCTCAGACAATAAACGACTTAAAACATAATATCAAGGATCAAAAAAGCCCGGAAATGCTTTAAATGTTATGTAAAGTGTGTTGGATCGGGCTGTTCAGTGCACTTAAAAAAACATTATTTTTAAAAATTAGGTCATTTTTACTTCCCCTAGTTTAAGTAGTGATAAGTTCAAGTGTAAGTGAACAGTTATAACCGTATATATTACCAAAAATCTCAGAAGGTTCAGTTTATCTACTGCTAAAAATTTAGTGTGTATAACGTAAGAATTATAGGAGCTATTGAAAATTTAAAAGTGTCAGTGACTTTTGGACTATATTTACAACAATAAAAACAGTGAATAATTAATGCTAGTTGTACAGATGACCAAGTATTGTTATTTACAGTGAACCGAGATTGTTAATAAAAGTGCAAGTGCTATACAATAAAATACAGTGTTAAAATAATGTGCTGGGCATTTAGATGGGCTGAAAACTCAAGAAAACATAAAAAGGTTTTAAACAACACATTTTCAGGAGCCTGTGACCAAGTCGAGTTCATGGTGTTTAGGTGTTTGATTTTCAACAAAAGGTGAGTGACTAACTGAAGAAAAACCTGAAAAATGACTAACGTTTGTGACAATTAAGTTATTTGAGGACTTCTTTAACAGTGCAAATCAGGTCACTTGTTGTAGTTCTAGCTAAGTCAGTTCTTTTTTGTCCAACTTCAGTACTAAGATTCAGACAGAGTAATGCCTCCAGTTAGCATTCCCCTCCACAAGGGAACGTTGATGACATCAGCCGCAAAGTATCAAATACAATTCATGTGATTCTTCAAACTGTTAAGCTTCACACCAGAGGAGTCTTATTTGAAGTGAGGAAGTGTAGATAAAACGTAAAAATGATGGTCTCATTTTCGGACCCAATGATGCAGAGTAATGGTCCATTTCCCCACTGTTTTTTTTTAAAGAAGCTTTTTATTGTGTTTGTACATTGGCTCAGATCACAGACTCACGAGCGAAGGAAGTCTGCTAAACACATTCTCTTTACTCACATCCGAACAAGAACATCAGTCTTTAATGGACGATGTACACGCTCTCTCACATACAGGTTTCATGTGAAGATTAAAGACGCTTTAAAATGCAGCGTCATGAGAAAGTTCAGAATGTTTCCATAATAAACTGGGTTAATGGTGAATATTTTAGTCAATTCTAACATAAAATACGATACAATTTTGATATTTGAGTGCAGAAATGGTTGTTAGATGTGAAGTGTGTCATTTCCAGGCGCTTCGAGAAAGGTCTGATTGGAAGGATTTTATCATTATTTTTTATATTCAGTGAAAAATTAGGGTCAACATTTTTGCAAGTTGTGGTAAAACACAAGAAAAGATTGTGTTAAGTAGGTGTATAATAATTACCAATTCAATATACAGTTTATATGTAAAATGCATTAATGAATGTTTTCTAACCAGGTTATGTATCCAAGGGAATTATCTGGAGTGTTCATTCTGTTTGTTTTTTTTGTGTGTGTGTGTCTTCTTAAAAAAAAAAGAAAATCTTATGACAGCACTGGTGCACACAGTGACCAGTGAAGCAGTTGGTGACTTTCACATAATTGATAAACTGGCTCAGGCTGTTCAGATCAATCCCACGTATGTTCAAGCTGATGTTATGAAGGAGTCATTTAGTCACATTCTGTTAAAGTCTTAAAGCTGCACTCATCAATTTTCAAAACGTGGAGGAAGTCAGTCGACCTATTTAAATGTGTCTGCATCACTGCGGCAGATCGCCCTGGTACATGTTGCAGATCGTCCCGGTGCATGTTGCAGATCGTCCCGGTGCCTGTTGCAGATCGTCCCGGTGCATGTTGCAGATCGTCCCGGTGCATGTTGCAGATCGTCCCGGTGCATGTTGGAGATCGTCCCGGTGCATGTTGCAGATCGTCCCGGTGCATGTTGCAGATCGTCCCGGTGCATGTTGGAGATCGTCCCGGTGCATGTTGCAGATCGTCCCGGTGCATGTTGGAGATCGTCCCAGTGCCTGTTGCAGATCGTCCCGGTGCATGTTGCAGATCGTCCCGGTGCATGTTGGAGATCGTCCCTCGTGCCTGTTGCAGATCGTCCCGGTGCATGTTGCAGATCGTCCCGGTGCCTGTTGCAGATCGTCCCGGTGCATGTTGCAGATCGTCCCGGTGCATGTTGGAGATCGTCCCAGTGCCTGTTGCAGATCGTCCCGGTGCATGTTGCAGATCGTCCCGGTGCATGTTGGAGATCGTCCCGGTGCCTGTTGCAGATCGTCCCGGTGCATGTTGCAGATCGTCCCGGTGCCTGTTGCAGATCGTCCCGGTGCATGTTGCAGATCGTCCCGGTGCATGTTGGAGATCGTCCCGGTGCATGTTGGAGATCGTCCCCGGTGCATGTTGCAGATCGTCCCGGTGCATGTTGCAGATCGTCCCGGTGCATGTTGCAGATCGTCCCGGTGCATGTTGGAGATCGTCCCGGTGCATGTTGGAGATCGTCCCGGTGCATGTTGGAGATCGTCCCGGTGCCTGTTGCAGATCGTCCCGGTGCATGTTGCAGATCGTCCCGGTGCATGTTGCAGATCGTCCCGGTGCATGTTGCAGATCGTCCCCGGTGCATGTTGGAGATCGTCCCGGTGCCCAGATCGTCCCGGTGCATGTTGCAGATCGTCCCGGTGCCTGTTGCAGATCGTCCCGGGTGCATGTTGCAGATCGTCCCGGTGCATGTTGGGAGATCGTCCCGGTGCATGTTGGAGATCGTCCCGGTGCATGTTGCAGATCGTCCCGGTGCATGTTGGAGATCGTCCCGGTGCATGTTGCAAATCGTCCCGGTGCATGTTGCAAATCGTCCCGGTGCCTGTTGCAGATCGATCCCCCGGTCAGTTCGTCCCGGTGCATGTTGCAGATCGCCACGGTGCATGTTGCAGATCGTCCCGGCGCATGTTGCAGATCACCTCGGTGCATGTTGCAGCTTGGCATGTGCTCAGGATGCCTCCTGGAAACCTCCCTAGGGAGGTGTTCCGGGCATGTCCCACCAGGAAGAGGCCCCGGGGAAGACCCAGACACGCTGGAGGGACTACGTCTCTCATTTGGCCAGGGAACACCTTGGGGTCCCAGCAGAGGAGTTGGAAGACGTGTCTGGGGTGGGGGAAGTCTGGGGAGCCCTGCTTAGACTGCTGCCCCCGTGACTCGGCCCCGGATAAGCAGAAGAAAATGGATGGATGGATGAATTAAAACCTAAAATACAAAATTTGTACAAAACACTCTCAGTGGGCACAAGGGTTAAAGATGGACTTGGCGAGATGCAACATTACACACTAATTCTGAATTGTGTCAGTCAAACCAGTAAAAACAGATAAAACATTCCAATTAAAGCTAGTATTATAAACAGGCTTATGCAAAACAATAAAATAGAAGAATATGAATAAAACTATAAATCAAAACCATCACAGAGCTCGATGTATCAAACACGTTTCATGTTCTCATGCTCTTGGTTGCACTATACCATGTCATCATAATTGTTACACCTGCGTTCCTTGTCTGCAGTGTCTGTGTGCTGCCTGTAGAACGGCTCAGGTGGGTCGCTCTGTTCTGTGTTTTGTGTGTGATTGTTGAACACGGCGCCTCATTACCCCTCAGTGCCCTGGTTCTCCGCAGTCCCACACCGACACAATGGCCCCTCCTCATTATGAATGCACCACTCCCTGTCACCTGACCGCTCCCACAGAGACACACGCAAGCTGTTCACACACAGACCCCCCCTACACGCAGGACCAACTGCAGACTGGCAAAGGACCAGCGTCTTATAGGTTGTATTGAGGTCGGACTGTTTAAGATGAGAACGAGGAAATGTAACAAAAATACATCGGCTGTTATATAGAACGCGCTCCTTGAGAATTTAAAAAGCAGATATCTTGGCATGGTTTATAGTTGTATATCTAAGTACTGCATGTCTGGCAGTAAGTTCAGTGTCATATAGCTACTTATAGTACTCGATAGTCTTGTTCTTTTGTTGCTTTAATCTGGTACTGGTGCAGTGTTGTATTTTTTTATGTTTATTTTTCAGTCTTTTAACAGTTATCCATCTTGATTTTAAATGCATGTTTCCTAACCTCCTGCTGTTCTTCCACTTCTCAGTTGGTGTTTGTCCCATAGACTGTATAAAGAAGTGGACTAAGCAAGTGTGACATCACCCATAGCGCGTTCAGCTCCAGTCAAATGAAACTCATCGAGACTTCATTTGGCTCATTCCTCACATTTCTCTCTTGTTTAAACACTCTCAAAGTTCAAACCTTCGTGTCGTCAAACCGTCTTCCTCGATGATCTCTTTAAATGAGTTCTTCACGTGAATCTGCTCTAGCGGTATCCACAGAGGCACCTCTCCATGCACAGAAACACTTTTAAGTCCAAAGCGTTTCTGAAATTTGTCGGTGCAGAACGTTTCATCGACATTGTGGGTTTTGTCGGGGAAAAAAAACTTGCAAACATACAGCACTTAAGAGTCACACTGCGATCCAACATTTATGTAAATTTGACTGAACACATTCTGTACTGTACAGGAGACACAGAGGAGACTGATGGACAATGGTCTACAGTCCCTCAGCCAATCAGGACACAGAACACAATACACGATCATACGCTGTAAAAAAGCATGGAAAAGCTCAACAAAAAAACAAAAAAAAAATCTGCGAGACCGCGAACGGTGAACCGCGATATAGCGAGGGACAACTGTACTTTACTTTTCAGTCTTGTTCAAATGTAGTGAAGTAGAAAGTACAGATTCCTTCTCCCAAATGTAGTGAAGGAAAAGTATCCACTATAAAATCAACTAAAGTAAACTACAGACACCTACCATTTCGACTTAAGTACAGCACTTTATTACTTTTACATTGTTACATTCCACCATTGGCAAAAATAATACACCGATATACAGGTGTTCAAACCAAAATCCCTAGTAGTATGCATGCAGAGCAGTCAAACCAGAGACCCCCAGCTTCCCTTCATCCCAGACACTTCCTCCAGCTCCTCCAGCGGGACCCTGAGGCGTTCACAGGCCTTTCAGATTTTAAAACAATGCCTCTTCCAACAGTATATCGAGTATCTATCTCCGCCCTGTGCCCTCCACCTGGCATTTTGACACCACCCCATCCTTTAAAACAGGTTTATTTTTCAGCTCCTAAACTCTCTATGCTCCTGCTTCTATATATATAACCCTCGCTTCAGCAACTTTAAACTGTTAATCAGCACTTTTTGCATATGCCAGTGTATTTTTGCCTTCTTGCTGTTTAGCGCTGTCTAGAAGCGGCGCTGTCTGCTACCTGCTATCTGAGTCATTTTGTGGTTTTCTTGCAGTTGTGTTTGAAGTATCTTGTCTGCACAGCTCCGGGCGTCTGACCACCTGCTCCAGTTTAAAGTGCTTATACTTACAGTAAAAAATAAAGGGAACTGCGAGAACAGCTTCAGCGTGCAGTGTATTAGCTAATGTTGCAAAGGCATCTTCATATTGTTGTGTGAATGTGAATCTGACCTTGAATCCACTCATTGTAAACTACATAAAGTACGTACACTTTTCAACAATGCTGCAAGTCACTGAGAAGTCAGTACTTCATTATGCATTATGTAATCTTCTAAACATTTATATTCTAGCGGCTTGGTGGTTGTGGAAGCGGTAGCAGCATATTTAAAGCTGCATTATGTAACTTTCTAGTGCCATTGTCTATTTTGTGTGGGTGTTATAGCTTTGGAATGTTTCCGCAGTATAGCATTAAACGTATCAGTCTCCAGGGGAAGCCATCAGGGCAAGTTACAGGCAGAGGTGGGTAGTACTCAGTTACATTGACTTGAGTAACTTTTTAAAGAAATTGTACTTTTCAGAGTGTTTTTCTAGCAGCATACTTTTACTCCTACCTAAGTAATATTTTTTGAAGTAAAATGATCTGAACATGTGTTTCTTGCGCTGCTCCTTCCAAAGTAATTGTTTTTGTCTCATTTTTGTGTCTGTCCTTTGAAAATACCAGACTTTGTGCATTATTTAATGTTTTGCCTTTAAATTACATTAACGTCAAATTATAAATCAGATGTTGTGTCCTGACAGTTACTCTTTAAGTTACTTTTACTAGTAGAAAAGTAGTACTTTTCCCAAATATCTTTTACACTTGGATTTCTTGGACCACTACTTTGTACTTCTACGTGACTAATATTATTTTGAAGTGACGTTACTCATACTTACTGCTCTACTCACCTCCGGTTACAGGTCAGATCTGTGGAGTGGCAAACCCGCTCACAGTAAGAATGCATGCTTCAACGTTTTTGTTAGCAAGTGAAAGCGTGATTGTTGCTTCATTACTTTACTCTTAAACCTTGTGTTGGATACTGTGGTACAGACGATGAGGTGAACTTGTTTCTGAGTAAGAACGCTGCACATGCTTATTTTAAGATGTCCTCACTGACACATGTTACGTTCGTTCTGTGACAAGAGGCGTCTGTAAGCATCTTTTCAGTGACATATTCTACCTTCTGGCAACAGTTAATGCTCTGCCCATTTATGACCTTGTACAGACAGTATGTAAAATAAGTTTAAGCCCTTATAGGACCAGTCTTCTGTAGATAGTACCTTTCTCAGAGTATAAGTCACATACGTCAAACTCAAGCGGTGGAATTATATTTGGTCCGTGAGATCGTATCAAATGTGCATTAGCAACAAGCTACTAGTCACCTTGGTCAAATGAATTACTACAGAGAGAGAGAGACATAATTTATGGTATTTAGCTTTTATTTTTGTCTTTTATTTACTTATTCATTTATTCTTATCAAACAGTTTGTAATATCAAGCTTGAGTTGTTCCAGGGGGTTAAACATTACAAATCAGGTGCAGTCAATTTCCCAATAAATATTAAGTTTAGCCCATGAATTTGTCTCAGTTTTTAATTTTGGCCCACTGTGAATTTGAGTTTGACACCTCTGGTATAAGTACTGGAGGCTACAACTCATTTGTAAGATATTCTACAGAGAAATACCATCATTAGCTTGTTGTCTGGCGTATTTATCCTATGCATGGGTTTTAGAAAAGTTAGGACCGTTACCATGGAAATGAACAATTCAAATGATGATATTATGTCTTTTGAACGGTCAACCTTGCTCAAAATGGCACCTTACTACGAGAACGAACGTGTTCACACCACCGCTTGGATTTTGAAACAATTACTGAAGTTAAAATAAAAAGTTTGTGAGTTCCGCCTTAAGCTGTATTCACGCTCTTACTGCCAAATCTAAATGAAATCCCTGCATTCCCCGAAGAGGCCGCTTTAAGTCTGGAATAAAGTGAAAGTGTGCCATGGATAAAAGATAATGCCTCTAGTTTATTTACTTTTGGTTAAGTGGTTAGTCAAATCCCCCATAAAACAGAGACAGATTTTTAAAAATGTGTTAGTTTTTTTTGTATAGCTCGCTCCCTCACCTCCAGTTGGAGTTATAGGGCCGCAGACATATTCACATTGGCACCGTTTGGGCAATGCTCTGGCAGGAAGATGGATTACACAGTGAAAAAGTGCTACTGAGGAACCTGCATCCTGGTTTCGCTTTGGCATTGTGAAGTCTATATCAAAGGCATTAGTTAGCACATCTGAGTCATGTTTTAAAGTTAGTTGTAAGCTGTTATTTTTCCGATGAGACAGCGATTAGATTTGCGATTTATGTTTTAATAATATTCTGTTCAAAGTGCCCTGGAGAACTGACAAAAACACTGAAACATGATCTGATAAACTGATACGAGAAGAACATTTGAGAGCGTGTTTGTACAGATCTAAATTACAGGGTTAGGGTTTTTTTTTAAGGCAGATTAAAGGGCCCATGTTACACTATTGTCTGATCTATGTTATAATTTAGTTTCCTCATCACAAACAGACCTGGAGTTGTGTTTTTTTTTTCTTTCATTCACATGTTTAATACACAAACCCTGCACATTTAGGCTCAGTTCTTCTCTCAAACACAGAAAACACTCCACCTTATGATGTCATGTGGTAATACAGCAAGTGCTCCACTGTGTTTTTAAACTCCAAATATGTGAATGAAACAAAACACAGCTCCAGGGATGTTTTTGATTAGGTAACAACATTATAAAATGACTTACAGCTTACAACAGTCAATTTTACTTAGGACCTTTCAGACAGGATATTCTCTTTTGTTTTTGGAGGGAACTGTCAAAAACTGCAGCCTTTGTGATTCGCTAATTGTGTCTGTTCAAATTGTGCTTTCCGTTCTTTTGCAATTAATCTTGTAGCGCTATTTAGTTGCACTTTCATTTTTCTGATGGAGGGTCTGCCACCTGCTTGTCTCCATGGAGATGTTATTGGCTTGACTGGATTATTGCAAAACAGCGCTGCTAAGTGTAATGACCAAAAGGACAAGATCGCGGATACATTCGGCCGAAGTGCGTTTGCTCTGCAGGGTGGCTGGGCGCTCCCTTTAGAGATAAGGTGAGGAGCTCAGTCACACAGGAGGAGCTCGGAGTAGACCTGCTGCTCCTTCATGTCGAGAGGAACCAGCTGAGGTGGCATGGGCATCTGCTCAGGATGTCTCCTAGATGCCTTCCAAGGGAGGTGTCCTGGGCATGTCCCACCAAGAGGGAGCCCCGGGGGAAGACCCAGGACACACTGGAAAGACTATGTCTCTCGACTGGCCTGGGAACACCTTGGGATCCCACCGGAGTTGCTGGAGGACGTGTCTGGGGTGAGGGGAGTCTGGGAGTCCTTGCTTAGACTGCTGCCCCCAGATGTATGGAGCACTAATGTCTGTGTAATCCCTCAGGCATCCAGGTCTAGCAAAAGATCCATAGTAAAAGACAAAGTTTTAAATCTGTCAACTGGAGAAATTGTTGTAGGAGTAAAGACGTTTCGCTGCTCATCCAAAAAATTTCATCTTTTGCAACAGCACTAATCTCTCATCTGTTTCGCCTTTATTCAATTACAGGTCTTTTAACTGCTCAAAAAACCCTTGACAAGCATGTATTCTTACAGTCCGGGGGCTTGCCTTTCCACAGATCAGACCTGTAAGTTCCTTAAGATAGTTAAGTTTAATGTCATACTGTGAACCATTCAAGGCAAATCAACAGCATCTCAATGGAGACAGTTAGGTAGCGGAACTTCCAACAGAAACGTTACATATTAGACCTTTAATCACAGTTAGTTGGTTATTAAATCAGTGACAAAGAAAAAGCAAATGACCAAAGCTTGTTTATAGTGCAAAAAAGATCATATAAGCTGTAATAGACAGACCTACATAATAGTATCATGGGATTGTCCTGTCTGCCAAACAAAACATTTCAATAAGGGAGATTATCATTCTATACACAGCAACACACCAACTGTAACAAAACAATGGTTGCTTGTGCCAACATTAAAGATGCATTACGTAACTTTTTAGGCAAGCATCCACCACCGGCTTATCCGTATAGAGATGTTGTTGCTTTTGGCTGGATTTACCAAAATGACATGTTGTTGGATGCAGTACATTGCGTGAGAGTATGTGGCTCAAACCGGTTCTGTTTATCTGTGCTCGTGTCTTATTTATTCCGCACTCTTCTCTTCTTTTAATATTAATATGCATGATGATTATTTGTTTGATTTGTCAAAGCACATTGAATTACTTTGTGTACGAACTGTGCCATACAAATAAACTCGCCTTATGTCTAGTGTCTCTATTTAAAGCCTGTGATCGCAGACAACATAATTAGACCTGGTTTAACCCTGACATAAATGCTATCAAGACGCCAGCTTATTTGCAGTCCTTTGGAGACAGAATACTGCATACAGAACACGTCCATTGTCCATAGGCTGTGGTGAATACGTGGAACAAATTTGCCCCTAATCTATGGAAGCATTTTCTAGCCACTAACTACGTATTGGTATGGTTAGGTCAAGGTCAGGTCTCAAGGCTATGACATATTCTGCTTATTATTTTGGTGTACATTTTTATCATTTGAATGCATTTTCCACCAGTTTGTGTGACCTCTGCACCTCACAAATACATAATTAGACCTGGTTTGCCCCGATACACATGCTATATACAGGCAACTTATACTCCAACTTGTTAGTGCGGCTTGTGCAAATGTAGCCAATCCATAATTTGATGACAGTGATGACAATTTAGCACAGTCACCATGGGAAATATCAGTTGAAACGAGCATTTTGCATCCTTTGAATGGTGCAAAGTACTCAAAATGTCTCCTGTAAATGAAAAGAAGCTGAAACCCATGTGCTTGCTGTAGCCTTTTACAAAGCACGCACTCAGGCGATCTTCGGGTTGCGTTGTTCCCAGCTCTTCTCCTGCTTTTTGTAGTAGTAGGTCAGTAAAGTTCACAGTACTTAGGTATTTACATTAAACACAGAAGGAGTGAGACCGTGTGCCGCGGGGGGAGTGAGGGGAGCGAATTTGATGATCAGTGCAGCGACTAACAGCTCAAAGCTATCTAAAAGTAAGAGTTCTTTACATTCAAAAGAAGAAACACGCTGATATTTTCACCACGCGTCCACGATCTAACACATGGAAAAGTGAAACAAAAGCATTCGGTGGAGTGCATGGAGTTTTAGGAACAGCGCCCTCCTCTGGCAAAAGAGGCAGCTGCACATACAGAAACACCTCAGCCCACCCACTTTCTGCACTAGGGTCCGGAAAGTATCGCCTATGAGTGGGAAAAGTGGGTGCAACAGTGTACAACCAACCAGGTGGAAGTCCGTATGAATGTGCATGTTACTTAATGTACAATTTTTATTTCAATATATATATAAGAGTATCCGGTGAAAATTTCAACATGTTGCTAGTGATATCCACCAATAAACTCTTTGTCCACTGCCTAATCTTTAATTATTTATTCATTTTAGCGCAAAAAAACCCCACAAACAACCCAACTGGAGCCAACTTATGAACAAAATTAGCAAAGAGGGAATAAAAATGAGTGTGGTTAACAGTCTATCAATGCTACAATTCTGAGAAAAGTATTTAAAAGTAGTAGGCATATTATTTCGATGGATAAGTCCTATTTTTATATATATTTGCCAAATGTGTACGCCTCCTACCACTTCAAGAAACTATCACCAAGTCGTGTTCAAGAACAACCTGTCTAGCGTCTCAATTTCAAAGCTAACACCTGACAATCGCAAACAATAAGATAATTAGTTCTGGTTTGCCCCCGACACGTATGCTATCAAGTACGTGCTAGCTTGTTTGCGCTCCGTTGGTGACATTGCGGTGACATATTTGGCGGGGGCATTTGGCGGCACGTTGTTAGCGAGTGTTGATTCTGTGCTGTGTGTCTGCCCGCTTCCTCACAGTATATCCATGATTAATGAGTCATCTAGACCAGCGCAGGTGGGCGTGCGGCAGCAGTGGACCAGTCTGAACTCCATCGCATCCTGACCAATTACCAACTCACCGCCGGCTTGTTTGTGTTGTCACTTACCCCCTGTCCCCGCCCACAGCTCTGTCCTTACTCGTGATCATTATTATTATTTGTCTTTAATGGACTCGGGGTCATACATGTAGGATTAGCATGTAGTATAAGTATTTTTAACACTTACATGCAAATCTGCTGCCTGTTATGGTGAAATGTCAATGGTTTCAAAATGTGTCTTGCCCCAGTACGGATATATTGTATAAGCAGCTCTTGAAGTCTGCTGCGTACTGCCTGCATCTACATAAACAGTTTAATCGTCTGGGAATCAGGAAGTGTGTGTTAGCATGCTAGTTGTTCGCTTTACAGTCACAGCCAAAAGTTCGCTCTGGCCTCTGAAGGTTGAGGACAGTGCTTATAAACTCATATCGGTGATTCATTAGGATGCTAGGGATCTATACGTTAAGTGGCAAACAAGCATAGATAGCCGATGCGTTCCAAATAGGAAAAGCTCATGGGGGCACTCCTTCGATTCTTGCTCCAGTTCACTCGACAGCATCGCTAAGCGCCCGCTCCCTGCAGCCTCACTCCAGATTGGCTCGTTGGTTGCTATGGTACTCTCGTAACTGCTCTAGCCTCGATGAGCTTCATTTGACTGGAGCCGAACGCTATGGGTGACGTCACACTCATTTAGTTCACTTCGTTATACAGCGTAAGGGAACGACTTTGGACCACAGCAAACAATTTAAAAGAAACATATGGCACCTTCAAGATCAATATTGTGGTTTAAAATGAATGAAGAATGTAATAAATACAATAATGATCTGTATATGTTATAGATGAATACTAAATACCTGAATGTACCGGATTTCTACTGCCTTAAAAACAAAAAAAAAGGTAGGTTCAAAGCTACTCCTCACTTACCTCTTGCATTTCGAATATTCACCATGATGTGAATTTATGAGAACTTTTCACAGCTTTCAGAGATCACAGTACGGTAAAGCTAACAACAGTTAACATGCTAACACACGATTCTCGATTAACGGACAATATAATGCTTTAGAATGAGATGCAGACAGATATTTTGACGTCAAGAGCTGCTTATGCAATATATCTGTACTGGGGCAAAACAAACATTGCTCAAATACATGGGAAAAATACGGTTACGGGGCCTTTAATGAGTCGACTAGTGAGAGGAGGTGGGCGTACAGCGGCAGCGGACCAGCCTGAACTCCATTGCATCCTGACCAATTACCAACTTACAGCCGGCTTGTTAGGGTAACTCCACGCTCCCCCAAGCAAAGACCCAAATTAATAACATCAGCTGTAGTCGGCGCACGGAGAGGTCCATGTACCTCACTTCCAGGTCGGGGAACCACGCAGACAGTACTTAATAATAACGTATTTGTAAGTCTCACATGGCATCACGACATTTCATAAGCTGGCAGTATTAAAAGCGCATTACGTAACTTTTCAGGTAGAGCGGGTGCGCCATCTGCTTGTTTCCATGGAGACGTTATTGCTCTGGCCTATATATTTTCTTACATTATTTAATTTTACTGCTAAAATACAACGACAAAAAACATGGGTTCTTACCGTCATCGCCGTCTCGCTCTCCACGTATCTGATTTGTAACTTGGCCTGATAGCGCCGCCTGCTGGTCTCCATGGAGATTGACGCTTTTAATGCCATGCTGTGCGACATTCCTGAAAAAGCAATAACATTTCGAGTCAATTTTTTGGACCGCAGTACCAGCTTTAGCCTATAGTAGCTTCTGAATGTTATGAATGAAGAGGTAAGTGTTAGTTTTCATGAGCAGATCCAATGTTTTTGAATTTTAGTTTCTCATTATAAAACATTATATTAAATCATTGGTATTCTTGCTCCTGTCCCCAATCCCATTCTCGAATCTAGAAACCACCACTGCCACACTAATGAAGCTAAAACGTGTTGACATTTGCATGAACATGAAACATTCAAAGGCCCCTGACGGCACACGACTCTATCTGCAGCTAACACGACCCCGCCGATCACGAGGTTCTGTAATCAAAGCCTTATCCATCCAGGTTTAATTACATCATCTGTGTCAGAGTGGAGCGCACCAATGTCCACATGTTTACCTCCCATTAACCGACTACTCAGGTCTTATTATAACTCATGCATGGCGATGGGAGATTCAGAGTGCAGGTATAGCGACGATAAAATGAAAATATGGTTAAGTGCATATAAACATGTTACACAATGACTATGCACTCTGCTTTTAAGATTTTACTAACAATATTGGTAGTTTTTAATATTCGCAACCGCACTGCTAGCGTCACTACTTCCTGTCCATAGACTCTTAATGTATATATGGACATTACGAATAGGAAGTGATCAGGAGCGCACTTCCGGGTCTATCAGCTTTGGCTCACTTTAATTCACTTTACATTAAAAAACTGCGGCCCCTCTCTCTGTAACTGCTGCTGTCAGACTCGTCATTTCGGTCTGAAAATGTTCGCACTAACCCGCTCTACACGATCTTTCATTTGACTGGAACCATAGGTGACGTCACACTCGCTTAGTCCACTCCATGTTCCTGTCCAGTTTTATCTCTATGAGGTTTTCACTGAGTTATGCTAAAATGAATACAAATTTAAAAGCAGGGAGCCGCAGGTGGATGTTCCCAACAACTTGTTAAAAAACTACACAAATAAAATGAATACTCCACCAGAGGACACTTCTGTGTTTAGTCAGAGAGATGTTTGAGTCTTAATGCTAATGCTAATTTTGAGGCATAATAAATATTAAAACAATGCCACAAACTAAAGTACTCTACAAATAAAAATAATTGGGTTTATTTTAATTTGTTTAAAATTTCATTGGTTGTTTATTTGATGTTTTCCTCATTGTTCCTGCATGTTTGGACATGGGTAGCAAACAGACGCGACAGTGGAATTACACCTATAATGTTATCAAGGGCCAAAACCGTCTAAATTGCACAAAAGTTATTATTAGACTAATAATTATAAATGACACTGTTAAATCGGTGTTTCTTTTATTAGAAAATGTGTTCCTTGTGGGTAAACTGTCCCTGTTTTCTGCATGTATTGTGGTGTTGATGACATACTGTAGGTATACTATTGTCTTTTCAATTTTTTATTTTTTTTTTTCCCACAAACTGCCACTTAACTGATGTAAATTCTTAGTACAGGCACCATCCCCCCCAAACCAAGTCATAGTGTCATACACAGTGTTTTGAGAAAGAAAAGTAATATTTGTAATGTAAAAGTATTTAAGGAATCAAATTAGATGATAAGATAGCGAAAGACAAAGTTAAATCTGTCAACCGGACAAATCGTTGTAGGAGTGAACACTTTTCGCTGCTTATCCAAGCCGCTTCTTCAGTTCTGGTCAGATTACCTTATATCTTTCTATCTATCTTAAACGACCCTGTTAAACCTTTAACGACCCTGCTATTGTTCTCTTTGTTTTGGGTCTGAGAGATGATGTCTCGGGCCCCCATTCCTGTTTAAGGAAGGATTGTCTTTCATAATAAAAATAACTTCTTTAACTCCCCTCTCAAACCGTTTCTTTTCTCTAGCTTTGAGATGGAGATGTACAGCAGACTGGGGCCCCGAGCGGCTCTTGTGACAGCGTTGGTACATTCTCTTATGGGGTAGCCGTTTAGTTTCTCCAGTGTAACGCTCACGGCACTAGATGATAAGATCTGCATTTAGCAAGTATCCTACAGTACAAATATGGATTACAGAATATAGTGTCTCCATGGAGATGTCATTGCTTTGCCTGGAATGTTCCACAAACCTTGCCTGTATTCAATTGCAGGTGTTTTCATTGTTCACAAATACCTTGAAAAACATCCTTTCTTACTGTGAGTGAGGTCTCCTCTTCATAGATCTGATCTGTAACTTGGCCTATTGGTATCACCTGGTGGTTTCTATGGTGATATATGTGCAATTCAGTTCAGGTTTATTTCTGTAGCACATTTAAAAACAAAAGCTTCACATAAAAGTCAAGAAAAAACAATAGATAACACGATACATAGGAGTAGAATAATAAAACTGAAAGATATCCACACTAATGCCATACTTTGGAACATCTCAGGCAATGTAATAACAACTCCAAGAAGACAAGTACGTGACTGACGCCTGAAAAGTGACATAATTTACCTTTAAATGCATCATGAGAGCCGGACAATTACCTTTTGGGTCACTGCCGCTGTATTTTATGATGTTTTGGTTCAACTGATCAAAAAATACCCATCCCATTTGAATATATGTTAAATGAAATATAGAGTAGGTTTTGAAGTAAGCTGTTTGGTTTGGTGCAGCCTCTTTAGCCTTGTGCTGTGTGGCTCATTAGCTGGAGCTGTGAGGAGGGCTAATTAGCATGAGCAGAGCAGAGTTCACTGTTTGAAGTTTAGAGCAGACTTTGGGAAGTTCACACTGAGAGAGACGGGACCAGAGGGTTAGGGGTGAATCTAAATCAACCACCAGCACTTCAGCTGATAGGGCTTGTTTACTCCGGATAACTTCACTTTTCAAATATCGTATCAAAAAAAAAAAGATTAGAAATTTTCAGTCACACTTTTTTACAGTACTGTACTTCTCAATGAGCAGTTACATCGTAGTAAGTAGGAGCTGCAATAACAATATTATTGAGATATTTCAATGTATAGATTGGCACAATAAGATCGATTCAAGCAGGCATATTCTGCAAAATTGACTTTTTAGAGGTTTTAAACATGTTATAGTTATTTCCCCTCACCATTTACTCACTGAAGTTGCATTTGGAGTGATTCATGCACGTCTGAGGGATCTTTAAGACGCCATCTTGCCGATCAACTCCTGTTTTCACCGCCACCCACTGCTCTGTACTTACTTTGTTCTCCAATTTTATTTCCTTAATCAGTGATATGCATAAGGTTTGGCAGTGTTGCTTAGTTATTTTTTGTATAAATGGAAATAAATAAATAAAAAGTGTGACTTGCAGCCATCCATCAGAGGTTCCAACAACTTCCTGGCTCTTTGCTGTGATGACGTTTACAGCAACGTCAGCACCACAGAAAACTTTAAATGAATATTGTCATTTAAAATGTCTGAATTATAACATAATGAGGCACAGGGGTCATAGATTATAACTATATAGCAGACACAAGCACAATAGTCTTCTTTAAATTATAACAACAATGTACATGTCTTACTTTTCTAGTCAAACAGTGTAAAAGTAATAACTAGATCTGTAGAATGAAGAACTGTGTGTTGCAATATATTTATCCTCTTGCGATATCGATCACTGATTGGGTATTATTGAGATAGGCCCTGGTAAGGTTCACAGTGAGGGCTGCAGAGGTGGAGTTATGTGCCATTTCATACATCAGGTACATTATACAAATTTATATAAAGTTTGAACTTTTTATCATATAAAGAATATAGGGAAGGCCTGAGCTTATACAAACATGTCAATTAAGACTGATCATTGATGACTTGTTACCTGCAGCAACTACTACTAGAACTATTACTCCTACAACTACGACTACTAGAACTACTACTACTACTACTACTACTACTACTACTACTACTACTACTACTACAATGTCTACTACAAATACTACTAGTAGTGCTACTAATCATACTGGAAATACTACTACTACTACTACTACAACTACAACTATGACTACTATTACTACTACAAGTACTATGACTACTACGACTACTACTAGAACTAGTACTCCACAACAACGACAACTACAATTACTACTACTACTACTACAACGATGATGACTACTACTACAACAATGACTATGGCCACCATTATTACTACTACAACTATGATGACTACTACTACCGCTACTAAAAATACAACTACTACTACCACTACTGGAGAGTGGTTGTCGTATAAACAGAAGGTTGGTGGTTCGATTACAAACTGTGCATATTTCTGATCTGTCCTTGGGCAAAACACTTCATCCACGTTGCTTAAGTAAGAATATAGTGCGAGTGTGTAATCGGTGAGTCATTTGGCACAGACTGGTGGTTGTAAACTCCACATAATATTAATGGGCAATGAATTAATAATGCAATATAACTTTGAGTATCCGATAAAAGATTTAGTTCAAAAGATTGTTTCCCCCAATTTATTCATTTATTTAATCTAACCAAAATCTGTTCTTGAAAATCTCATACACAGACCTTACAATCCAGTGTGTTTAAATGTATATATATGTATCTTTACTCCACATACACAGGGTCACCTCCACAATCGTCATGACCAGCGCTTATCTCAATGACCTTCACATTTGAGTGCACGGGCGCCATAGCAATGCCACCTCCCCTCTCCGCAGCTCCGCTCTTCAGCTCGGTGTAGGTGTTGGCCAAGAAAATACACACTTTCCCACTTTCTATCATTATACCACTGGACACAATGCCACCGTGTGAATCCTTATACTAGACAAAGCTAATTAAAGAGGAGATATTACACTTCTGCTGCTACTGCTAACACATAACATATTTAGATCACCATGTTACCTTTTATGGTTTTGAAAATGTTCACGAGATATTATTCACGAGAAGTCTCCTCTGTCTTTGCTCTCTGCGCTAAGCCACTTCCCATTCAGAGCGCCATCACATTACAATCGGCGTGCATTCCCGCTAATGAAACTACTGCGAAACATACTGTTGGTGTGTATCGTTTTGTGTGATACTTTTGCATATCCACGAAAAATTTCTGTGTGGGATCATGGGTGACATTGGCTTGTGGACAGAACTGCACCGCTAATCGTAAGGAGGGTTCAAATAGGGACCGAAAGAGATCGCTAGATGACCCAAACATGCATGGATGACATTTAAAACCTCTTCAGTGATGTTTTTGTTGGGAGAACAACTTTATAATTGTGGTAGAAAGCTTGAAAAAGTCAATTTTGGGTAATATAACAAAGTACAATAGTATAACAGCCTAATATTAAAATTAGGCTGTTATGACAGTAGCTCAGTTGGTAGGTCGTTTATCCACTGATCAGAAGTTTAGCAGTTCGAATCCCACTCTCAACATAAACATCATTGGTATAGCGGTAGGTTGGCACAAATCGATACTGTCGTCGTGTCCTTGGGCAAGACACTTGACCCATCTTGCCTCAGTGTCTGTCTACATTGGTGTATTGGTGTTGAAGGTGGAAAAGTGCTATATAAAAATGTGACCAGTTATAGATATTCAGATCCATAAAATGTTTAAACTGTCAGTAACTCATATTTTTGGCCATGTTAATTGTGACACCGCATTTCAATATCGTCTCATGCCTACTGCCACCTTCACTGATCTACCGCTGGACAAACTGACACTGTGTGAATCCATATATCTGACTTTCAACTTTTCAAATTATACAGTTATTCTGCCGTGTTTCCTCTGTGCAGTGAGACCAGGGATTTGAACTGTAGACAGGGGCTCTGACAGCAGCAGGAACCAGAACAGAGCAGATGTAATGTAGCTTAAAAATGGTGCTTGTCTTAAACTTGGACATTTCCCTTTGAGTATTTTGACATTTGGAGGACGAGGAATGTAAGAAGAAATATGTGTGCTCGAATTACATCCAATATGGCGTATTTCAACCCAGTCTGAGTACCTCAAATGAGTGTGACTGTACTCTACATATGTACTACAAGCTTGACAAATGTGTAGGAAGGCTTAAAGACGACTATATAGCTATAATCTATGACACCTTTGGATCATTGTGTTATAATCTGCACATTTTAAATCACAATAAGACAACTTAATAAAAGAAACAAGTCCGATGCCCAATGGAAGATGACGTCGCCGTAATCGTAATCACAACAAAGAGCCGTGGAGCCGTCGGCCTCTCGGATGGATAGCTTTCATTTGCACCAAAAAAACTGCATGACGCTGTGGAATCCTGTGCGTATCACTGATTAACAAAATAAAATTAGAGAACGAAGTAGGTACAGAGCAGTTGTGTATGCCAATGGTGATGAAAACGGGTTGATAGGCAAAATGGCGTCTTGAAAATAAGTGTTTAAAGATGACTCAAACATGAACCAATCACTCCAAATACTACTTCAGAGGGTAAATGAGAAAGGGAACAACTATAAAATGGTTAAAAGCTCTTGATTTTACATAATAGGCCTGCTTTAAATTTGTACTATGTAATTTTCTCGTCAGGCATTGCTTGTTTTTATGGGGATGTTATTGCTCTGCCTGGAATGTTCCTGTATATTGACACAAAATGCATCAGTACAGTGATCATGCCCGCCTCTCCACAGATCTTACCTGTGGAGAGGTAAGATCTGTGGAGAGATCTTAGCCCGGTGGCATGCGTTGTTCATGTTCACGGAAGGAGATATGTTTAATGCCATACTGTGGAACATCCCAGGCATAGCAATAAAATCTCCATGGAAAAAAAGCATGACAGACACTCCTAATGGCTTTTTTCTTGTGAATGTTTAAGCACTTTATAAAATGTTATCAAAAAATTACTGCTGTCGCTGCAAAAATATTATTTCTAATCTACCATATTAATAATAGTTCAACAAGATTCACATCACAGCTACTGAACCCATGAAGTGGCTACAAAATGATTATATTGAAGAATGGTGCTTGCAAATACAAATGGTAAGAACTAAGCACCTTTAGCCACAGCTCCTAAAACCAAAAAAAAAAAAAAGAAATGTGACTCTCATTTGGCTCTCACTTGTAACCAACTATCCATCGATCCATCCATCCATTTTTTTCTAAGCAACAACTCCCAGACTTCCCTCACCCCAGACACGTCCTCCAGCTCCTCCAGTGGGACCCCAAGGTGTTCCCAGGCCTGACGAGAGACATAGTCCCTCCAGCATGCCCTGAGTCTTCCCCGGGGCCTCCTCCCGGTGGGACATGCCTGAAACACCTCCCTAGGGAGGCGTCCAGGAGGCATCCTGAACAGATGCCAGAGCCACCTCAGCTGACTCCTCTCGACGTGCAGGAGAAGCGGCTCTACTCCAAGCTCCTCATCCTATGTCTAAGGAGCACCCAGCCACCCTGCGGAGGAAGCCCATTTTGGCCGCTTGTATCTGCGATCTTGCTCTTTCGGTCATTACCCAGAGCTCATGACCATAAGTGAGGGTAGGAACGTAGGTTGACCGGTAAATCGAGAGCTTTGCTTTTCGACTATGCTCTTTCTTCACCACGACAGTCCAATAAAGCGACCGATGCTGCACCGATCCGCCTGTCAATCTCACGCTCACTCATCTGTCCCTCACTCATGAACAAGACCCCAGACTTGAACTCCTCCACTTGAGGCAAAGACAACCAACTAGTACCAAATATATTCCTCTATAACTGTATCAAACGCAAGCAAAATGGTGAAAGCATCTTGCACAATGAGACAATGGCTGTACCAACTGGAAGGGGCTGGATTTGAACTCCCAACCTCTTCATGTTAGAGCTGTACCTGTTGTATAAATTGTATTACTTGAATCTTGTTATAATGTTGATGCTACTTCATTGAGCGCCTCCACATCCTGATTCCTGTATCTAATCCAGTTTAAACGCGAGTGTCAGTCAGTAAAGGTTATATCCTGTATTATCCATTAAGACGATTTGTGGAGTACGCCCCTCTCAGCGCACAAGAGCTCAGACCTCGGCGATGTTCATATCCTATTACTGGCCTGTACTTCACAATACACCTGGATTAACCTGTCTATGTGAAGTGGAAGTCAATGATGATATGGCAATAGTGGCATTTTCTGCATGTTTTAGTGTATCTTGAGTATATTGAGCATGATCACGTGTGCCATACTGAGAGCACAAGCAGAAATACAGGCATCATCATGTTCACATTACTGTTCCAACAATTTAATCCTTTTCCTTTTTAATTAATGTAACTGCCTTATACGCAACATCAAAAGTTGTCATAATACAAATAATGTGATCCATATCCTCATACTTACTTTACATTAACCATACACCTTGGCCCTATTTCACAAAGCAGGTTGAACTAACCCCGAGTTTATTTCCTGACTCAGAGTTGTCCCACTCAGACAGACAACTCAGAGTTTCCTGTTTCAGAAAACACAGTTAGACCACTCAGTTTGTTTACTTTGAGTTTAGCAGAGGAGCTAAAATCAATGGATCCCAGAAAGGAGGATTCGCCATGGCAACGGTACACCACAGGAGGCGTCCATCTTACAGGGATAGGAAGTCATGTGACCTAAATTCAGGTTTGATATTAAAATGGGATGTTAAGTAATGCATATATACTACTAATGAATAATTGGTATGATGCATCAACACACAAATATGTTTTTACACTTGCAGTTTCATAGCTCATTAAGTTCTGTTTTACAACTTTACACGGCATCATATTTCACATAAAGGTCTAATATAAATCTGAGCATTTGGAGCAGAAACAAACTGTTCTCCTTAACGTGACATTACAGATATTTATTAAAGTAAGAAAACAAGGCCACAAATCAGTGTATTGATCTATTTCCCTGATATCAAGCAAATAAACCAAACCAATTTAGGAAGTTATCATGAGCAGGAAATGGTGTTGTTAAAAAATTCAAAATTGAAATAAAATGTATTAAAATCTAAAATAAATTCAGTTTAAGTTAAATATGCATCATTAAACTGGTGAAGTGAACTGTCCAATCAGAGCTCTTCTTCAGGAGCAGATTCTGGTTAAACTGACAGAGGAATAAAACCTGATCTGGACCAGGTTAGGTTCACAGACAGAGTTACCATGGTGACTGACTCAGGGTTTAGGTTCACTCTCTCGTGAAACTGAAAACTCTGAGTTGACCTCTTTCAGGGTTAGTAAAGTCTGAGTTTGGACTAAACCTGCTTCTTGAAACCGGCCCTTGTGTAAATTGGTTGCATGATTTGTGAATAAATGACTTAACAACTGTAACATATAAATTTCAGGTTTAGAGAGGGGGTATCCCAGCATGCATTGGGGATAGTGGTGTGTTCATGCTGCAGTATTGCGCCTCCACTAACACAAGAGCAGTAGATTAGGATGTGTGAGGACTAATGAGGAGCGCCCCCTGCTGTCTGTGGCTCTGTGTGTGGCGATACTGCTGTGTGCTGTAAAGAGCCTAATCACTGTCTAGTGCCAGAGTGCAGGAGGCAGAGCAGGGGGTGCAAAATACAAAGATTTACACGCAACTATATTTAACCGTGGTTTAGGGGTTTAGAAGGAAACATGTACATTATAACTATACTGCATGTTGTTATTTAGTTGAAGCTAAGAAAAAGGCAGTTGTGGTCACACGATGTTGCTGTGATGTGTCTGGTCAGCGGATTTAAACACATTTTGGCGCCGTCTTCCTACCGGTGGAAGCAAGACGACAGCACCATCTGCTGTCCGACTTCTTCAGGACAGTATCCCAAGTGTGAGAGAGTAAACAGGCCCCCTCGTCCCGGTTTATCGTTTCTGTATTTAGATTGTCCCCTTAATCCAGCAACGATGTTTTTTTGTCATCTGTTCCAATGATTTTTTCCTTTGTCCCAGTCCATAATGTGGAATAAATCGGAATAAATGACCAAATGAACCGCAGTGAACCACGTGAGAATGTGATGGATGTATTTTTGTTGGTTGGAGGGGTAATATTTGAACATTAAAGCTGTATTCAACATATTCAAACATTATTCAAACATTAAATTGTGATGATACTCCTAGACGGGGAGTTTCTATTAGTGACTATTGTATAGACCTTTCACTATATAACAACAAATATCTACATTTTAACAGAATTCACTTTAGCTCCTCCCATCTGTAATGAAGATGATTGCCCTATAGAACAGTGGGATGCCAACTGAAACACGGCATTAGCAACACTATCAAAATATCTTCCATCCATAATAACATTCTTAGTCTTTAACGGTGTCACCCATTGTATTATTTTTTTTTTAATTCTGTATTTTAACTTTAACCCATTTTTTTGTAAAAGTGCCAAACATCTGCTAATAAAACCGTGCACGTATTGTTACAGTTCTGGCACACTTTCTCGATGTGCAATATTCCCTTGAGTTTTCAGTGAATTAAACACAATAGTTATCCTTAATGCACCTCCTCTCTCCTCTCTTGAAATGTTAACCAGCCGTGCTCCTGCTGCTTTGTTATACAGCACAGGTCTTTTCTGCCCTGTCAAATTAGTCATCCGATCAACTCAACACATCTCTATCCCTTCCTCCATTTGAGATGTAATTTAGCCGTCTTTGTGGAGGAATCAGAGCTATGCCGTTTCTTGACGGTCTATTTACTTTGCATTATATTCAAGATGGATTAGTGTGCTGGTATAAGAACATTGTGGCTAGAAATGGGCCCCAGTTACCATATGGGGTTATTGGATGGGCTCTTGCACCTTTTGTACTGCACATTGCGTCAAAACTATGCAGTGTTTGATGCTCTAAATGTAATTTTGTTGTTTTTTTTATGACAATCCAATCTTGCATCGTGCATCTTCGTATATTGTGTAAGCAGCTTTTGAGGTCAACATAAGTCTGCTGTGAACTGTCTGCATTTAATTAAAAAAAGTATTTTATTGTCCTAGAATCAAGAAGTGTGTGGTTAGCATGGTAGTTGTTGTTAGTTTAATCGTAATGGTAACGGTCACTTATAAACTCATTGTCGTGATTAATTAGGATGCTCAGATTGCATAAGTGAGGAAAAACTTTGATCCAATGCAAACTGTTTAAAATATACTGGTTCTGTTTTTCATGTTTTAAGGCAGTAAAAATTTGGTACAGCGCCTTTATGTGTAAGTCCATATGTAATTTTGCTGGTGGAAGGTCGGCTGCCTGCTTGTCTCCATGGAGATGTTGTTGCTTTGCCCAGAATGTTCCACGCTTAGTTAACTTTCTCCAAATGAACTAGTTTGATGTTTTCCAATCAGGTTTTAGACCCCACCAGAGCACTGAGACTGCTCTTATCAAGATGACAAATGATGTTCGTCTGAAAATTGATGCAGGCAAGGTCTCAGTTTTGATCCCGTTAGATCTGAGTGCTGCTTTTGACACTGTCGATCATCCTCTTACAGAGACTATACTGCAATAAACTGGTTCAAGTCCTATCTAGAGGACAGGGAGTACTTTGTTGGGATTGGAAACTGTTTCTCAGACATGGTCCTGACCTGTGAGGTGCCCCAGGGGTCAATCCTGGGACCCCTTTTGTTCAATCTCTACAATCTGCCTTTAGGCCAGTTAATACGCAGCAATAATGTGTCCTACCACAACTATGCAGATGACACTCAGATCTATGTCTCTGGCAGCAGGTGAATATGGACCAGTGGATTCACTCTGCCACTGCATCCAACAGATCAGTGTGTGGATGCAAAACAACTTTCTTCAGCTAAACTCAGACAAGACCAAAGTCTTTGGCCCAAAGAAACAAAGAGAAAGTGTCAGCAGTCACCTCCAGTCTCTCTCTAAAACCTTTAAATGAGGCCAGAAATCTAGGGATAATAATAAAGTGAGACTTGAACTTTAACTTGAACTTTAACAGTCACATCAAATCAATAACATCTGCAGCTTTATACCACCTAAAAACATTGCAAAAAATCAAAGGTATACACCTGTGATTTAATAAAAGCAAAATAGATCAGTTTAATGCCAGTAGTATAGGTAAATAAATAGCATATCCATAGAAACATGACCCCAACCAAAAAGTTACATAGTGCCCCTTTAAGCGGTGATGGAGAAAGTGATGCAAAAAATTAAATTATACTTTTGAGGGTGGAAGTGGTTGTTAGCATAGTGTTCGTTCTCTGATCCAAAGATTGGAGGTTTCCTGCTCTCATCATAAAGTGAAGATCCACTGTAGGTTTGATGCCACCTCCATCATTTCAGAATTTGGAGACGTCCTCTGGACTATTTTCTTTTGTTAAATTCAAAGTCTGTCTTATTTATTTTCATGAAACTAATAATAAAAGCCATATCATCATCCCCTAACATATTGAAACGGGTAAGATGGGTGACATGTCTTGCCCAATGACACACCAACAACAATACAAAGGAATCATATGTGGAGAATCTACTCATCTTTTTCCATATGGCAATGTTTGTTTTCTCCTTATTTCCATTGACTCAGTTTTCAAGAGGACAATTTAATATACTATTGTTTCATTGCAGTGTAGCAAATAAAAAATGTAATTATCTTTCGAAATAGGTGATATATATCATCCACGACTATAAACAGGAAGACCATTTGTTTTAAGGACATATTACTTCTCATAAGTAATTTCCAATAACAAAAATATACAAACTTAAATTGGATAGAATAAACATGGTCCTAGTATACACAGGACCCAGACTGAGCAAATTATTTTGTGCAATTTCTGCTAAACTAAGATAATAAAATAGAAATTTGATTATGTCCGGATGGAAGAACAGAGCACAGCATGTTAACAAGGGCATTATTTTTGGACTCTTTTGTTAATATGCTCTGCATGTTTGCAAAATGAATTTTATACATAAATAGTAAATATGTTCAGTGGCCTAGTTATAGATGCACTGTGTAACTTTTCTTGTGGGACGGGGAGCCGCCACCTGCTTGTCTCTCTGTGGAGATGGTACTGCTTTGCCTGGGATGTTCCAAAGTATAGCATTAAACTTATTTTCATGCAACCATCCCAAGCAGGTTAGATCAGCTGAGAGAAGAACTCATATAATGCATGTTTTGCAAGGTTTAAAAAAACAATAAGTAAAAATAGTGTTTTTTGCATTTGGATATTAATACTACTAGTAGTAGTAGTAGTAGTGGCAGCAGCAGCAGCAGCAGTAGTAGTCATAGCAGTAGTAATAGTTGAATAGTAACAGCTGGTAGCATTAGTAGCAGCAGTAGTAGTAGTTGCAGTAATAATACTAGTTGTAGTAGTAGTAGTTGTAGTAGTAATAGTGGTAGCAGTAGTAGTATCAGTACACATTAGTAGTGATAGTAGTAGTTTATAATTTTCTCAATTACTCAATTTCTAAGACTTACGTGTATTAACATATGAACCCATTACATATACACATCTGATTGAGTAACCCCTATACACACCTATGCAGTGTGCTTAAATGTGCTTACACTGAGGCGGGACAGAGACACACTCCATGCAGCCAATTACAACAGTGAGCGTGAAGAGGGCTTCTTCATGCTCTCGACGGGGAGGAGAGTGGAGCTTTCGTGGTGTAAACAGAGCCACAGTATCGTGCCTGAGCTACACCTGCCTTTAATGTGTGCAGAGCAGGTAGCCCCTATGCTAATGCTAATGCTGTTTTTTTTTCTTTTTAAGAATTCTTAAATTGAACAACAGGAGTCCCAAGATTGACTCCTGGGGCACCCCACAGATAGTTAAATACAATAGATGTATATTTATTTGTGGTGCCAAGATGCAATCTGATAAGCAGGTGATTTTTTGTAGCTGTAAAACCTAATTGTCTCCATAGAAATAACAAATAGAAAATGTATCATTCTAGGCAAAGCAATAACATATCCATGGAGATTGAGCAGCACGTGACAGACCCTCTACCATAAAAGTTACATAGTGCAGGACAACTTTAAGAGCACTAGCCAGACTAATTAGGGAGTCACAAAGTCAAATATTAGCAGTGTTAATTATGAAACAACAATCACCAATTAGGCTTGTTCTGCAAATATCATCACTTTGAAAAGGGAATGAATGAATGTCTAAATGAATGACTAACAAACTAACTGACTAAATGATTGGGCATTTTCTTTAGAGCTGCCATGGGTGAAAAATATTGTCCGCGGGTTTGGCCAGAGGCATTTGAGACATAAAATGCATTGATATTAGAATAATGTTAATGAAAGTCCTGAATTTCAGTGACAATTATTATTCAAAGCTATCTGAGCTCTGTGGAGTTTCTATTGGGGTGTGAGGGAGGGGATGGGGGAGGGGCTGTGGGAGGGGCCACGTGTGGAGGAGGCAGGACGGTGTCACCAGAAGAGCATCACTTTTATAAATACAGTGGAAAATCCAGTTGCACCGTATGCTCTGTGGGTTTGGGGCGTTTTTTTTTCAGACGCTCTTGTGTGGGTTTAGTCGCTGAAGCCCGGTAACCCTGTGACTAACTAACCAACTAATAATCCAGAGTGAGGCTGTTGAAGGTAATGCCCCTTCCCGCCCACACCACTGATTTAGCAGGGAGCGGGCACTTAGCAACGCTGTCAATCAAACCTGTTACCAATGCTAGTGGGAGTGACCTAGGGAAAGAAGGCGCCTGATTTGTCTGTTACTAATGTTCATATCTTGAGCTATTGACACAACAGCAAATACCAGGAACAGAAAGCGGGTCAATACGAATATTTTAAGACCAAAATGATGACCCTCAGAGCAGCAGTTAGAGAGAGGGGGGTGACAGTTTTCCAATGTAAAGTGAACTGGAGCCAGAGTCAGTGGAGCTGGAACGGCGCGCATGATCACTTCCTATTTGGAACGTGGCGTCTAGCGGGTTAGCCATGTCCATTTATATATACTGTCTATGTAACTGACTAACAATCTGATTAACTAATTAACTGACTGACTAAATACATAAATCAGGTGTTTTGAGTTTTCTACATTGCAACTAGGATAACATTTCATACACAAACCTTCAGAACTGAATCCTAAGCTTTGGTCCTTCACCTCCCATTGATCACACTCATTCTCATGTACTGTAATTAGATTCACAGTGCTGCCTGAGCCGCGGTTGGTTCTGTGTTCCCATGTCGTTTGACCAGAGTGAACGGGCCAGGTTAAGTCCAGGGATCATGGCACTGCAAGCACAAACGGCAGGTAGATTACATCAGATAAGGATGCTCGTCTCCTCACTCAATAATTACCACCCGCAGTTTTACACCAGGTCTTACAGGGCTCAAAGCATGCATTATTGATGAAGTACATTTTAATACCACTGGTTTTCACAATCAAGATATTTTCTTACGAAGTTATTCATATTCATTCATATTCATATTTAAAGCCACACTATGGTACAGGGTCTGCTAACAATTTGTATCATATGTTTCTTTGCTTTGCCTGGGATATTACCATAGACTGCAAAAAGAAATGACAATGGGAGTGTGACGTCACCCATAGCGTTCAGCTCCAGTCAAATGAAGCTCATCGAGCAGTTATAGGGGCGAATTTGGAGCCGAGTTCCAAATTTGGAATTCCGACCGCGAGTATCATAGCAACCAAAGAGCCAATCCCGACCGATGCTGTTGAAGGTAATGCCCCTTCCCGCCACACTGGTGGTTTGGCAGAGGGTGGGCGCTTAGCAACGCTGTCAATCAGACTCGTTGCTAACGCTAGTAGGAGTGACTTTGGGGAAAGAAGGCAGCTGATTTGTCTCTTATTAATGTTCATATCTTGAGTTATGGACCAAATAGTGAAATAAAAATACCAAGATCATGTGGAGTGGGTCAATACGAACATTTTAAGGACAAAATTACAAGCCCAACAACAGTTTTCTTAGTGAACTGGAGCCCGAGTCGATGGAGCTGGAAGGGCGCCCATGATCACTTCCTATTTGGAACTAGCAGGTTAGCTATGTCCATTAATATGCACAGTCTATGGCTGTTACTGATTTGTCTGGAATGTTACACAGTGTGGCACTCATCTTATCTAGCTTAAAAAACAAAAAAAAACAAAACTTGAAAAACATGGTTACTGTAAGCAGATTCCACAGATCTTACCTGTAACTTGGGCTGATGACACCACTGGCTTGTCTCCCTGGAAAAAAAAAAAAAAAGTTGTATATTACATCTTTAATTGTCAGTAGAAGACATGAGGACTCACTTTCTTATCTTGCACTTACGAATGAAGCTGTTTAAATGAGGCTGCTGTGGCTTAAAAGCTCACGTGTTTTTAGTAAACGCAATTTGAACATGAAAATAATCAGAACGTGAGAATGTTTGTTGAAAATGTATGGACTGCAACAACACTTAATGACGTCACAAGGTGAGACTAAGAATTTAAGCTTTGTAGAGGGATGAAATGAAACACAACTCATGATACGCATGATAATATGACTACAAATAAAAGTAACAAAACTTGCAATGGTCGATTTAACAAAATATATGATCTGTTTATATTACCAAATGTAATTAACTGCTAAGAGATTTGCACATGCAGATATCCTGGGGGCACTGTCCTTCTAAGAAATCCCATTTAAAAAGCTGACATTTTCTGACATATAGATTTACTATGGGGAAATATTTAATGCGCCTCCTCCTTCACCGTAAACACTATTTTGCATTTTGACCTATAGATTACACATTAGCCAGATCTGCACACACCAAGGAGTATCATTTATTTATATTTATATATCCTGCCCATGACCTCATCAGCAGCCCAATTAAAACTTAAACTTGGCCGTAACTGTAATTAAAGGCCCTGTACCTGATTTAGCGTGGGATGTGTGTAAGCACTTTTCAGAACTTTCAGAGGTCAGAGCGGAGTTTTGCCGTCACGGTAACGCTACTAGCATGCCAACACACACTTCCTGATTCTCGGACAACTAAGCACTTTGTCAAACTGCGCAACAGCGACCTCAAGAGCTGCTTATACATTATATCTGTACCAGGGCATGTGAAATATTACTCAAATGCATAGGAAAATATTGGTACATGGCCTTTAATGGTGTAGGCTGAGATAAGGCAAAAAAGTTGTTTTTTGTTTTTTTTCATTTTTGAGTTGCTGGTGAAGTTTAAACTCACCCAAAACATTTTCCAAACCCAGAGCACTAAACAATAACCCTCTCTACACCTCATCACTTTGAACGACCGTCCTTCCAGAGCGTACTATCGAGCACCGAACTTACAGCTCAACCTCAAATGACTCCAATTACACAGACATATCCCACCATTTCTGCTCATGTGCTGCTACCGCTGTTACCTAGAACAACCTTTAGAGGGGGAAGTGTCTC
The DNA here is from genome assembly GCA_019594935.1 of Periophthalmus modestus. Taxonomy (NCBI): domain Eukaryota; kingdom Metazoa; phylum Chordata; class Actinopteri; order Gobiiformes; family Gobiidae; genus Periophthalmus; species Periophthalmus modestus. Next base: position 11,647,594 of record JAIEZT010000021.1, read on the forward strand.
ACAAAAATGGAATAACTTTATTATAATTTCGTATGGCTCTTTAAAATCAGTCGGAGCTGCACAAAGCGCTGGGGGTAGATGTCCTGCCTCCCGCTGAGAAGGTTATCAGCCAAAATGAAGACCCCTTTTTAAGATTAGATCAGAATGTAATTGACACAGTGCGACGTGGGAAGTGTCTGATCTTTTAATAAAGGGAGATTCTACGACATGCTGAGGCCAGTCACAATGGTGCACTGTAAAACAATATTGGAGTTACTTACTTACTCATCATTACTTACTTTGCCATTAATATTTCACACTATGGCCGTTTACCTGTTTATCAATGAACTCTGAAGCAGGGTTGGAACTGATTTGCACTTGTATGGGAGCCCAATGGGAATACCAAGCTCCACAGTGGGGCAACAGTGGCTCTAGTAGAAACACTTCATCTTTCCTACTGGCGAAAAGTGGTGTGCGTGCAAGTGTGTGGTGTGGTGGTCAGAGGGGCCAGTGGTGTACAGCAGGGGTCCCCACCTTTTTTGCACCACGGACTGGACTAATGTAGATTTTATTTTCATGGACCGGCCATCTATGTGTGGTAGTTAAGTGCATAAAAAATACAACTCACTATACCGCTGAATCAGTGGGAGCCCTGCGCTTGTTTCTTCTTTCCTTCTTGTTCACGTTTGTTTCTTTCAAAAAACTCTAAAGGCTTCTCTTTTAATCCAGGTGCTTAGTCTCCATGTGTCGAAGCAGTTTTGAAGGTTTCATCGCCTCATTTGCTTTTCCCCACATATTACTCAGAGCAAACTCGGCACCTGAGAGTCACCTGTAGAGATTTTAAGTAGGACTCCTGGTGTTGTCTGTTAATTTGATCTTTCTTTTTCTTGGAGGTCGTAGGCTCCTCTTCTGGCTCCTCAGTTGGACTTTTCCTCTTCGCAAAAAAGCTCTCCAAAGACTTTTGTTTTTGGCTCATTTTCACGATCTTGTGGGTCTACTTTTGGATGATTCTGATGCGTTATACGTGATACGACATCGAGGAGGACAAGAGCAGATCTAGGACAGATATAATAAACTCACCGTTATATCAAATGGATTTATGTGGCAATTTCCTATCAGGATTTTCAAGCTTATTAGTGTGTCATGAGGGATGGTGAAAGTTATGTCAGGGAAGATGCAGTCGCTGATAAAATATTTACTGTTTTTGTGCGGCCTGGTAGCAAATGCGTAATGGGCCGATACCAGTACCCAGCCCGGTGGTTGGGGACCATTGGTGTAGAGTATATGGCGGCTATAGTGTGGAGCGAATGAATAACGCACAGTGAAGCGGTTTGGGTGTTGAAACCCTCTATATAAATCCAATGCATTATTATTATTAGGGCAAAAGTAATCAAATGACTACAGCGTGGCCAAAGCTACAGACATGTTTGTCAAATCTACGCACAAATAAAAGTGTTAAATAAAGACTAGATCCAAACTCCATCTTTTCCATCACAGAGCAGCACCTCTCTCCAAAAATAAGGACTCATTACAGTTATTATGGCCCTGACGCACAAATCAATTATGTTAAATGCCACCACTTTGCCACGAGTCTGTGGAGCCATGCGAGTCACCGGGTTAACCCAAGTTTTTGAGTTTTCATTTCCATTTTTGAAAAGGTCAGAGTTGACAGAGAATAACGTTTAACTGAGTTTTTTAGCTAAAAAAAAAAAAATCTTAAAAGAAATCTTGTGTTGAAATGTTAATTGCCAGGTGTCCATGAAATTAAACGGTGTGAGTCCATATGTACACCTTGGAAAGTGGAATTACCGAGAATTTGATGTGCACCAAATTATAAAAGCTAATGGGTACAAACTAAACAGATTTAAAGTCATGCAATGTGACCTAGCAATGTTCTTTTAAAACGCATAATAGGAAATTGAACAAGCAGAAGAAATAGTTACCAGGCCAGAAAGATGAATTCTCACTGTAATTGTGACTTATCCAACATATCTAACAAACTTCACAATACATCTCATCATGCTCCTGCTGTTGCAATTGTGACCAGTTAGTGTTAGTTCAGACAAATGAAAGGGCAGTACTATGGTTTGAACAAAGCCACAGGTGAAGTGCTCAAAAGAACCAAAATAAACCAACCAAGCAGATTTAAATATTCGTCTAGATGTTCCACCTTTTCCCGATCGCTAAAAGAAAGATCTATCCCTGTTTAATGTGTAGAACTCAATTCAAATTACGACATAGAAGAAAGAATACTACACCTATTTCAGCAGACCTATTCTGCAAAATCGACTATTCAGAGCTTTTAAACATGTTATAGTTGCTAGCCCTTCTCATTTACCCTCTCGAAATAGTTTTTGGGGTGATTCGTGCAATCTTTAATCACTCATGTTCAAGACGCCATATTGACAATAAGACCCCCATATACGCCCACTGCTCTGTACTTACTTTGCTCTCTAATTTTATTTTCTTAATACGGGTAGGATTCGGCAGTGTCGTTGTAGTTACTTTGCTACAAATGCTAGCGTGATCTGCAGCTATCCATCGGAGGGACCGACAGCTACACGGCTCTTTGTTGTGATGATGTTCACTGCGACGTCAGCTCCCATTGGGCAGTTTTCTAAGACAGCTGACATGCTTCTTTTATTAGGTCATTTTAGATGATTATTGTGATTTAATATGCCCAAATTATAACATAATGATCCACGGGTGTCATAGAGTATTCCTGTTTTAAGAATTGACCACTTGTGCTTGGATTTCCTTGTCTCCATGTGTTGGTATTTAAACTGCTCTCTTTCATTCCATCGTCTGCACTGGTCTGCTACCCTTTTCTGGAATACACTGTTTTCCCATTGTGCCTGCCTCACCTTGTCTGCTTCTTCCCCTGTTTTTTTCTGTATTTTTTTTTTTCCTCCGGACGCGATGGAGCGATAGCACGGCACTCACATTAGGCATGCTCCTCTGGGCTGCCGTGCGATAACCAATCCCCTCATCCATAGGCAAAACCAACCCAGAGACCGCATTATCAGCCTGGTCCAGGTGTGCAAGGATATTTACTGAGAGGAAAATGTATGGTTGACAAAAACTGGTATATTTTTTTTTTCCCACTTCTTTCTCTGTATGTGAAAAAGGGAGTTGAGGTAATCATACTGTGTATTCTGTAATCAAAATCCACATAGGCTGGATAATGGCTGTTGCTCGCTGCGAGAGGGAATCTGGAGGTGCAATAATGACGCTATTTGGAAAGCCGTTCAAAGTGCTTAATCACCTTAGATAATTAAAGAGGTTACATGGACTCATCTGGATGGTTCTGGGATCTTGCTCTGAACAGATGTTGATTGTGGTAGACAGGGTGTTCATAAAGTCTCAAATCAAAGTTACAATTAAAATATGTATGACTTGTTCTATTATATTGTGATTTCTCGAGGTTTTTATCTCATTTAATACACCTCTATTAGTATTATTAGTTACTTTAGTTCAGTAATGTCCCGTATCTTTGTTCGGTACACGATATCTTTAACATAGCTTCAAATAAACCATGAAACGCATTGTGGATTCTCTTGAGGAGTGGCCATTTCTCAGGGGTTCATTCAAAAGGACGCCTCTTTAATCAATAGGATGCCTGACATACAAAAATGCAATGTGATTAAACACTTTTATAACCCTTGAGTACACTAGAGCAAATCTAATTAATGTATCTTATCAATTGCCTTTGTAATTAAATTTCTAAATTGTAAAGAGACTTTATGGACACCCTGTATATTTGGATGATTTTTTTATAGGCTAAGAAATGCAGTTCCTCTAGACAACGTAAATGCCCTCTTACTGCTAAGCTGCCAAGTTACTGTACTGTAATGTATTATCTACTAGTATTAGAAGCACTTATAGAGAAGCAGGCTGTAAAAGAATGTTGACTTGAAAGTAGTTTATTATGTCATCTTTTTTCCATTTTATCATTTGGTGTTGTCAATTTAACACATAATTTCAAAAGACAAATATTACATAATGGCCTATAACAGTGTCTCTCAAACTTTTCACACCAAGTACTGCCAAGAAAGGGTCCATAACATCACCAGGCCTATAACAGGACTATTCCAGGTCTAATTTAGGACTAAACCAGGTCTAAACCAGGTCTATAACAATACTATTCCAGGTCTACTTTAGAGCTCAACCAGGTCTAAACCAGGTCTAATTTAGTACTAAACCAGGTCTATAACAGGACTATTCTAGGTCTAAGCCAGGTCTAAAAGCAGGCTACATCATGTCCACTATAGGTCTAAACAAGAAATTATACAAAGCAGAACAAAAAAATGTATAAAATGAACTCTAAACTAGGTAAACCCACAAACTGAAGAGCTGTCCAAGTAGCACATGGAGTTTGTGCACCACAGTTTGAGAAACACTAGCCTACATTCATTTTAAATGGACTTTTTGTTTGTCTTTTGTCATTGTTAACCATTTTCAGCTCTATCTAAAGGAGGCATTGTGATATGGTACTTTATATTTCCTCCTAGTTTCTGTTTGAATGTTGAAGACATCGCCTAAAATTCAGAACAAAATATCCAACTTCTTTTACCTCACATTTACAGAGTGTAGTACTCTGCACGTTGATTCTGCAGGTTCTGTATTTAACATCTTACATTCTTACATCTCACTTAACAGCGTGTGTTGGTGGATTTAAAATGTCAATCCACGGGGGCACGGCTGTACTTTGCCGTGAAATATTCAAATATATGTTGAGACCCTATAGCTCACTGTATTAGGTAAACCTACATTTTAACCATATTCATGTTATGCCCCATCTATATTAAATATCATTTGCTTCTCCCAGACTTCGGAGAGGCGTGACCTGACTTTGGATCTTCGTTTGCAATTTTGAATCCGCTGCGCTCCTCATGTGTGTCGTGTCAGTGCGACACTGAGCTACTCTGTCATACCGTAACCACAAAACATCACCACGGCAACAGCCAATAAAATAGGGCACCAAGGGCAGATACAGAGGTGCAAGATACAAATTCAGGAAATAGCGAAAATGCTTAGGTGACTTTATTAATCTCGTGAAGTTGTAAAGTTAAACTGCAGCATTCTCATCCATATTATCCATTAGATTGTGTCCTCTGAAAATAATGACACGACACTCCACAAAACGTCACGATTAATCCAGTTTGAAGCGTTCTTTAAAAAATAAAAAGGCCTCATGTTTGTCCGTTTACATCCACACAGCAAGGATCAGGGTGAAGGGTCTGAACTATTCCCCTAGTCTGAAAGCAAGTTGTTTTACTGTAGACAAGGAACAGTCGACGCGAGTTGCGCTCACAACTTTTAGCTTGCGGTGTGCGGTCTCTTCGTTGCCATATCATGTTGGACTCTTTGCACTTAGGGGGGATTTTTTTATAATCTCATACAACAAGTCTTAAAAATGATTTAAGACTGAAAAATCCTGTAGTGTGTGGTAGGCTTTAGAATGTTGTGATGTCGTCTGAAACACAGCAGTACTGCAGTCTCGGTTGATCAGGAAAATTCAGATTCTACCATATAAGTGCTCACTGGATTTACTGTTACTTCACTTGAGAAAACTTTGAATCTTAACAGCTCGCTTATGGTTTTGTAGAGCTGCCATAATATGTTGCTTTTAGTGCGTTACCTGTTTTTAATATGAACAGTAACCCCAGTCCAAGTCCAAAGCGCTGCTAACTGCACAAGTCTGGACTGCGTATCCAGGGAACTGCACAGCCAGAGGTAAGTGCTTGCAAGAGATGTGTATTTAAATTATATAAAATTATACCCTTCAAAGTGCTGTGTTTTAAGGTTATGGTAGATGACAGTTTTCTACAGAGGCTTGGCATTTCTTGATAAAAGACCTATTGTGCCTGTGTCTGCTTTATAGTCATAATCTATGACACCCGTGGATCATTATGTTATAATTTGTTCGTTTAAATTGCAATATTCATCTAAAATGTCTTCACAAAAGTTCACCGACTTCCACGTTGGAAAAATGTGGCGCCCAATGGGAGCTGATGGAGGTGTAAATGTCCCACAACAAAGCACTGTGAAGTTGCCAGCCCCTCCTCTGTATAGCTGCACATCATGCTTTTGTGTGTGTGCTGTCTAACATTAAAAAAAAAAATCAGATTAATCACACCTTTGAAATGATTAATCATGATCACATTGTGTGCCTATTTTAGTAATTTAAACATTCAAATTTGAAGATGTTTTTTTTTACATTTTTAATTATTCCACAAATCTAAATCCAAGTATTTTAAGCCCAACTTTGTGTGACCACATGTTCCAGGTTTATGTACATGACCCAACAACAAGTTTAGTGGTGTTAAAGGCCCTTCATTGCCGCTTGCGGGTGTAACTGTCTTATTGTGACGATGCAAAATGGTGGTTTGGTGTCTTCCAGTGTTGGTGAAATATCTGGCCCATATTACTCGTTTTAAAGCTCACATGTGACCTTTTTACTCAGAGGATACTGTGTTTAACTTGAGATCTCCAGTGTCTTTCCTCTGATTTGCCAAATTGCGCTAATTCCTGGATGATGCGCCAGTTTCTGTTTATTAATCCCCTGCATTAACATGTTAACGTTGACAGCCCTAATTTGTACCAAAATGACTACGCAACGCTGACAAATACTACGCACGTATCACCGATGAAGAACATTAAATAGAAGAACAAAGTAAGTCCAGAGCAGTGGCTGTATGGCAGTGAAAACGGGGGTTGATCATCAATATGGTTTCGTGATATAAGCGATTAAAAGATGACTCAAACATGCACGAATCACTCCAAATACAACTTTGAGAGAGGAAATGGAAGGGGAAAAAACTATAACATCTACTTTTCAGAGTTAAAAGCTCTGAAAAGTAGATTTTGCATAATAGGTTTGCTTTAAAGTGTAGTGAAGTTGCCAGGTCTGGTGCATAATTAGATGAAAATGGGCTATGGGCGACATATTGGTGCGCGGCAGGATATCGAGACATTCTAAGTGACAGGAGCAGCGGCAGTGGACCGGGAACGGAGATTCTAACCCGCACAGGTATTCAAATGTTTGCACGTTTGACAAAGAAGTGGCTGATATTTAATCACGTTTTGAATGATTTGAATGATCAGGAGAATGTAGAAAGTAGAACATGTGCTGTCAGGGGGTAAGAGGTAAGAATGTATGTGCTTATGTGTTTGGCTCTGTTATCTTTAGAATAGTACTTGAACAATGTGACTTAAGGTAATATATGTTTAATTTAGTTGAGGTATATTTATCTATATACTTTGAATTCATGTTTTCAGTGTTCCCACAAACCTGCTCAGGAGTAAATGAGCATCTGTGCTACAACCTGGCACCAGCATCTCTTCTATGACTTTTGGTTTTGTCTTGGTTAATGTTGAGCACTGCCCCTGTACAACAAAAAACACAACATTTCTATATTAGTCTCTGTCATTAGAAGCACAATTATGAACTAACTCTGGGATTGGATTATGATTGTAAGGTATTTGTTTTAAGCTTACACCAGAAACAAACATTCTTACATGTCAAAATGTATTTAAAGGTGCACTGTGTAACTTTTCTGGTGCATGTATTCAATTTTGGCTGTTTTAATTGTTGAAAAAATGCTCTGAAAAACATACATGGGTCAAAATCTCTGTATGATCCTGGTGTTTTATTCAGCAGTTTTGTCCATAACTTAAGCACGGACATTAACATATGACCAATCAGGAACCTTCTTTGCCTGAGGTCACTCCCTTTAGCTTTAGCAACAGGTTATGGCACCGTACTTGATTTTTACTGGTTTTAAATTAACTCCTTCATTTTAAACAATTCTAAAGTTATTCTGAGCATCCTAATTATTCACTACAATGAGTTTATTTAGCACTTTTCACAACTTTCAGACACCAGAGTTGAGTTTGCCATCTGACTGCTAATGCTAACATCAACTAGCATGCTAACCACACACACTTCCTGATAAATGGACATTGAAAACGCTTAAATTAGATGCAGACAGTACACAGCTAACTTATTTTGACCTCACGCTATATCTGTACTGTGGTAAGACAAATTTAGCTCATGGACATGCGCTTTAATAACAAATACATATTAATAATTTAGAGATACTGACACTATACGACTACTGCGTTAACAAATGCCGCCAAGTCCGCAACTTATTTAACTTTAAAATATTTTGTATAAAGTTTGACACAGTCCTTTAAACAATTGACCTTTCGGTGGGTAATTCAGCGTCTTTTCAAATCCACTCGGCCCTGTCCCTGCGGAGGTATTGGGCCAAATTTGAATTCTGAGAGTGCCACACATTGTACTGGAGGCAAACAATTACTTTACATCCTGGGCTCTCGCGGGGAATTGGAGTCGACTCAAAGACCAAACATCACCTTTTCCGCTCCAAGGTCGATCTAAACTGTGCAGAGTTTGCGGAGGGCGGGGCCGCAGAAAGGAGCCTAGAACAGGGAAAGTGGAGTTTAAAAGGCATGTAAGGCTACTACAATGGTCTCTGCTCGTGTATTCAGCAGCTAAGTACTTCATGTACTTTGACTGTGCTAAAAGCAGAAGTGAAATTGGTGATACGGTCTTGGTTTTTGAACATTAGTCTGTCTAGTGTTCTCATTCAAGTGCAATAACCGTAGCCTAAAAACCATGCTAAACTCCAGTATTTTGTAGATTTAACGCTGACTCCTTCATCATGACATGGAGTGAAAACTGTTGTCAAAAATACAGAAAAAAAAATTCAGTTTACAAGATTTACTGAGCATGACAAAGCATTATTTCTATGTAGCTTCCATTAGCAGTGACTTAGCACTTAGCTCAGTAGCTTTTTAACCAAAATTATTTAACAATTGCATGAAATAAACATTGATTCACAAATATAAGCTTCCATATTATGATTTAAAGTAACTTACGACATGGATTCATCAGTCCTTAACAGTGGATGCGACTGGATTTTCTAGCTGGAGGCCGTGGTGGTTTCCTTGTTTCTACTGGGCTAACAAACAGGAAGTGATGCGCCTGACTTTGTACGAACTTTATCGACAAACCAAAACAATACAACACTGAACAGATAACTTAACAATGAATATTAAACAAGACAGTGTAACTCCTGATCAAATAAAGCTGTACATTTTTAGTTAAAAAGCATTTAAGGTTAAGGTTGATATACTTTGATTTAAATTTTTTATTGTACCATCCATCCATTTTTTTTCCCCACTTATCCAGGGCTTGGTCTCGAGGGCAGCAGTCTAACCAGCAACACAGACTTCCCTCACCCCAAACACTTCCTCCAGTTCCTCCCCCCGAGACCAGCCCAGAGACGTAATGTGTTTCAATGTAAAATGAATTGGAGCCAGAAGCGCAGCCATGATCACTTCCTTGTCCATTTATATATACACGGTCTATGCTTGGTACCTGACTCCACACACACAGTGACTTCCTTAACATGCTTTGCTGGTTCCACTAAAAGGAAAAGTGGAATTAAAAAGCCATTGAGGTTAGCACAAATGCCTGCTCCCCTGTGTTATCAGCTGCTGCCTGCTGAGATGTCTGACCCGCCGGCCGTCACCCCAGCTTCTGCGTTCATCGATCCCAGAATGAGGAGCTCGAGCTGGGGTAGAGAGAGGCGACGTCTGGCCTGATACTTCTAATACCAAGTCTACGATAACAGGTGGCAATTGTGCTCTATATAATTGTGTTGATTTTTATTTTAGATGAAAGAAAAAGGCAATTTGGGTCTGAAACGGAAATAAAAACTCAGTTGTAAGCACAATGTTGGCCTATTGACGTCTTAATAATTTTGTGCTGACTGAGAGGACTTATATCACACAAAATTGATTCTTGTGATGTGAGCTTTAAGCCATGTTTGAACGTTGTTACCTCCTCAAAAACATACCTGAAGTTGTGTTTAGTTTCATTCACACATGTTTGAGTCACCCTTTATTAGTAGTATTTCATTATTTTTATCATGTAGTTGTAGTTTGCAAGTTAACATCTACCTTTTTACCTTTTGTTCAGTAGAGATCGGCTGGACTAACATAGCCCTAAACCAGGACTGACCCGGGACTAAAGCAAGACTAGACCTGGACTAAACCAGGACTAGACAAGGACTGCACTAGGACCAGTGTGTCCTTGTCTAGTCCTGGTTTAGTCCTGGACTAACATAGATCTGAACCAGTATCAACCCTCGACTAAAACAGAACTAAACCAGGACTAGACCAGGACTCGATAGACTAAATCAAGAGGAGACCAGGACTCCACTAGGATTAGACCAGGATTAACATCGATCTGAACCAGGAACAGCCCTGGACTAAAGCAGGACTAAACCAGGATTTAAACAGTACTAGACCATGCAGGAGGCGACTAGATCAGGACCAAACCATGACAAACAGAACTCAACCAGGACTAAACCAGGATTAGAGCAAGACTAGATCAAGACTAAACCAGGACTAAACCAGGGCTAAATTAGGACCAGGACTAACCGGGGACTATGCTAGGATTACTGCTGGACTAACATAGCACTAAAGCAGGACTGATCCTGGACTAAAGCAGGACTAAAGCAAGACTAGACCGGGACTAAACCAGGACTAGACTAAAACTGTACGAGGACTAGAGGAAGACTAACATAGATCTGAGCCAGGATTAACCCTGGATTAAAACAGAACTAAACCAGGACTAGAGCAGGACTCCACAGACTAAACCAAGACGATACCAGGACTACACTAGGATTAGACCCGGATTAACAAAGATCTGAACCAGGACTATCCCTGGACTAAAGCAGGACTAAAAGCAGGACTACACTAGGACTAGACCAGGATTAACAAAGATCTGAACCAGGACTATCCCTGGACTAAATCAGGACTACACTAGGACTAGACCAGGTTAACATAGTTGTAGATCTGAACCAGGACTAAATCAGGACTACACTAGGACTAGACCAGGTTAACATAGTTGTAGGTCTGAACCAGAACTAATCCTGGACTTATCAGGACTAACCCTAGACTAGAACAGGACCAAATCACGTTTCCATTAGGACTAAATACCAGGATCCAAGCGTGGGACTGTTCACTGGCCACTATCGCCTCATTCCTCTTCCCTGTGAAGTCATTGCCATTGTTCCCCTCAGAGGACGGTCCTAATGAGCGATCGGGACAATAAAGCCAAAGCACAAGCACATGGACAGACTGAGGGGCCATAGGAGCCATAGGAGCAGGGGACTGGAGCGGGCTGCAGAGGAAAGACAGAATATTCATTACATAAAGGAGGCTGTGGTGAGAGGGCTAAAAATGCTAACGCTAAGCCCCCTTACCCATGGGTTTGAGAGTGATAAAAATCTAGCAAAGTTGTCATAGCAATGAACAATTCACATGAAAATAATACATCTTTTGAATGGTCAACTGTCCTCAGAATGACGACATGTGACAGGAATAAGACTAGACCGTGTCAGCTCACAGGTGATGAATTTAAAACCCATCACTGTACAGAAAAGTAGGTCATCGCTGTCTGTCAGAAGAGAACAAGAAGAGTCGTCTCGCCACAGTTTTACCTGTAACTGCCTGGTTACAGTTACAGCTACAGGAAAAACCTAGTTGAATTCTCTTAATTGTGTCCATTGCAAGACTCTAGGCAAAAAAAAATGGAGAGAAGCAGGTTGCAGATCCTCCACCCGAAAAATTACATAGTGCGCTTTTAATGACATACACTAGCATGTCCAAGATTTACTGAAAGTCATTCTGCTAGCCTGTTCCATCAGTTTCATGCTATAGGTGCCATTTTGAAGACTTTTTACCATTTAAAAGTGATTGTTAAGTGTTAATTGCTATGGCAGCTGTCACATTTTTTCCTCACTCTGAAGCTACGCTGATCATAGAGTTAATATCACATGGGAGGACCTTTTATAAGCCAAGCGCTAATGGTAACCGACCACTGGAGCTAATTCAAGTAGATACAGGTGTGTAATTGCAAAGCTATAGGCAGGCCTGGTTAGCTGATTGGAATATCACTCAGAGGATGAAAAGGTTAGCTGCTCTTTGCTAACCGGATTGGACACTGGGGCTGTGGAAAGGTTATTAAAGTAGATACAAGCAGCTGCTGCTCTAATGAAGCTATTATCTGTGTTTGCATAATGAATGAGCCGTGTTTACTTAGCACTGGTTAATTCCTCTGCAGGAATTAGAGCTTTTACCTAAAGTGTTTAAAGTCAGGGACTCTACTAGTACGGACACTTAAATACTGGAGACGCAGGGTCACCGAGTTATAAAATCATCAGCATAAATGTGAAAAAGAAGGGGAAAAAAAAAACGCTTAAGTCCATGACAGAAGACACTACAGACCAACATTTTCCCCCTTTTTATTAGGTCCTGGGTCAGTTTGTAGGACACAAAAAACGTACGTAAAAAAGTACATTATGATGTCTACTTAACTGAATCAACATTCTTAACCTGGCTCATGTCAGATTGATTTATCAGTCTGGAACAGTTCTCGCTTAAAGTGATGGGGAAAATGCAGAACGTCAATATGAATACTTGAAACTGATTGGTCGAAGCGTCCCAACAGTTAAACAAGCCAAAAAATAAAACTTTTGTTAAATCCAGTTGGTAAAAAGCACAAACTGTCCATGCACAAAGTCTGTACCTCCTGCACATTTTTCACAGACTAAATAATCTGTATTTACTAAAATAGGCTAAAGTGCGTCTGTCGGCGTCGCCATGTGTTTGGTTGGTTTAGGCGCTTCACCTTTGGTTTCCTCACAAATCTCAGGGCTGCTCTGTGATTGGTCCACCCGCTGAGGCTTACAGCCCGAGTGCGTCAGGACGGATACTATGTGAATGTGTGAACTTCGCAATATCACAGGAATCCATCTTGCTGGGTAAGGATACAACTTTCTTGCCTGGGATCAAGAATACACACTTCATTCAGTTCAGTTCTTTACGACAAAGTGAGTGTGGTCAATGGGCATAATTGACAGGTGGATTAGCCAATCAGGGACATGTGTGGTTCATTTGTATCAAAAGAAAAATGAAGAAAAAAAAGAAAAGCAAAAAATATCACGGGACTGATTTCTGCAGAGTCAGTCGGAAGCACTAAACTCCATTAATCTGAGAGAAATTAGATTTTATTGGTAAAAAGTAGGTGACCAGTGAGCTCCTTTTCACATGTGTCACTGAAATAAATCTGATTGGACGATCATGTTTGGTTCTGGCTCTGATAACTCTCTGTATTCAAAAATATAAAGAAAAAGGCAAACATCTTTCTTCCATTCTTTATAGATTAGGTTCTTAATCGTCCTTGGGAACCTTAACTCTGGTCATTGTATCCACAGAAATATACAAGTCCTATTAGTTTTACATATTGACACAAATTATTTCCTTGTCTCTTTTGCACATTTGCATTTTTATTTCAATCTAGCTGTTAATTTGAAACCAACATAAAACAGCAGATCCATGTTTTACCCCTGAACAAATAAAAAGAAAATGAAGTTATAGGAGATCTGCCTGATACTTATTACAAAACTATACTCTTAATCATTCTAAATCTGGCCCAAACTTCTCAGCTCAAAACCCTCTCGAGATTTCCAAGCGTATTAAATTAATAAAGGCCGTCAGTCTTTGAGGAAATACGTGCGAGTATGTAATTTTCAAGTCTGAGATTGTGATAATTTATTAAAGCCTTGTGGGTCGAGCAAAAACAAAGATAGTGTGTGACAAATGAAAAATATGACATATTTTTTACATTTCGTGGTGTAAATTAACAAAATGTACTATAGAAAGAAGGTAGAGGGACCAAGCACACAACGCACGCTCATACACTACACAAAATTGCACAAAAAAGCCGATACTGCGATATAGCGAGGGACCACTGTAAACGGTACTTACAAAATGTCTGCTTCGAATGATACAAGATCTGATACCACTTTATAATACACTTTAATTAGCCTCAATAATTAACATAGACGTCATAACAAACAAATGCATTTAGAACATTTTACTGTCCTAGAATCAGGAAGTGTGCGGTTAACATGCTAGTTGGCATTACCATTACTGTGACACGGCAAAAGACGAAGTTAAAATCTGGATGAGCAGCGAAACGTCTTCACTCCTACAACGATTTGTCCAGTTGACAGATTTAAACTTCGTCTTTTGCTGTGGATCAGAGCTGGACGACTGAGGGTTTACACAGATACATTACTGTGAAGGTAAAACTCCGCTCTCATCTCTGAGAATTGTGAAAAAAATGCTTAAAAACTCATTGAGGTGAATGATTTGGATGCTCTGAATGCATAAGGTAAGTGAGGAGTAACTTTGGACCACTGCGAACAGCTTAAAATGAACTAGTTCTGTTTTTAAGTCAGAAAAGACCAGGAACAGCACCTTGAAGTAGCTAAGTCTAAGCCTGGAATCGCACCGCCAACCTGTGGGTCGGTGGGTCTGACCGCTCTGCAAATGATGTTTTATGTCAAGAGCGGGATTCGAACTGCCAACCTTCAGATCAGAGGACTCTACCAACTAAACTACCGTTGCTTTATTAAGACTAATTAAGTTGTAATCATATCACGGTACTGAGGATTTTATCGATTACAAACCCAGGAGACAGAATCTGGTCTGTTTTTCGTTTTTGGGATGAGAGCGCCTCGTATAATTCCTACTTTCATAGTTTTAAAATCAGATACTGCAGCTTTGAATTAGCTTGTTCTCTATTTTACATATTGACAAAAACAAAAATACCTTCTAAACACTTTTCAGCCATAAAATTCGGTTCTTTCCAAATAGAAATTTAACACCAAACCTGCAAATCTATTCAATGTGACAAACAAATTGCTAAGTCTGCCCAAAAATAATGCTATCACGAATTTTAGCAGTGTTTAGTGAGAGTTTAAACTAGGTGTAAATCACTTAGGACTGCTGTGGCGTCCTTGAGCAAGACACTTCACCCTCATTGCCAACTATTGCCCCAATATTTTTTCTTGTAACAGGAAGGGCATCTGATTGAAATAATTGTGAAATCCATGAAAATGTAACTCCTGTTAGTTTAAAAATGGAAGGTCTTGCCCAACCACCAGGCCACGTTACAAGTCACATCTGTGGAGAGGAGTTATTTTAGTTATTTAGTTACTTGCTGCACATGATATCCGAGTTTAAAGCCATATTGCGAAACATTCCTAGCAAAGAAATAATAAGATCTCCATGGGTACAAGCAGGTATTGAACGAAACCAACAGATGTGATTGGTTTGTGACGATCATTTAGCATATACGGCTAAATGTACCAACTCTGTATAAGCCATAGACTGTATATCAGGGGTCTCAAACTCGCGGCCCGGGGGCCAATTGCGGCCCGCGAGATGATATTTTGTGGCCCGCAGGACAGTATGAAAGTTTAATGTTAGTGTGCCATTACCATGTGTAGAAAGTTTCGCCAAATTGGTAAACCCAAAAACACACAAATCACTAGCGCTGTGTATTTCCGTCACAAAAGAGATAAAAAAAAAAATAACGATATATATCCATAAAATCCACAACAATTGGCATTTTTCCTCATGTATGTTGAAAACAGCGATGATTTTTGAGAAGATTTTAACAAAACTTTATTTTGTGGAATACCTGATGCGGCCCAGCCTCACCCAGACTCTGCCTCCTGCGGCCCCCAGCTAATTTGAGTTTGAGACCCCTGCTGTATATACACTGTAAATGGTCATAGCTAACCCGCTAGCCGCAGGAAGTGATCGTGGATGCGCTTCTGGCTCCATAGACTCTGGCTCTTTACTTTAGGAAACTGTCGCCCCTCTTTCTGTAACTGCTGTTGTCAGGCTCGTCATTTTGGTCTTTAAATGTTCGTATTACCCCGCTCTAAATGATCCTGGTGTTTTTATTTCGCTATTGCGTCTGTAACTTAAGATTTGGACGTTAACAAGAGACAAATCAGCTGCCTTCTCTCGGCGAGTTTGCTCCAGCTAGCGTTAGCAACAGGTCTGATTGACAGAGTTGCTAAGTGCCCGAGTGATAGGTTAAAATGTGTATTATATTTGATTCAAAGTATTGTATTCTCGGTATGTTCTTGTCATTTCGTTCAAGAGAATCATATGATCAGTAATCGACTAAACCTGGGATCCTTTTGTAGTGACTGCTAATGCCTTCACCCACCACTTGGGGGATTTTGCGCTGTTTCTCCTCATTGTGTTAAATTCCTGCATGAGGAAAACAACTTGAAATCCCTCGTGATTTATTCTGTCATCTTCAGGAAAATGTTACCAAATGTTCTGGGCTCGTGACCTGTGTATTGTTGATATATTTTGTTGTTGTCCTAGCATGTTGAAGCTAAGCTAGAGAAATGTTAATATCTGTGTTTTAGAAGTTTCCAGACCTCATGTTTATTTTTGTGTTGTGAACTGGTGCGCCGCCATCTTGTAGCCACACATGCTAATGATCCCTGCTAAACCAGCAGTGTGGGCAGGAAGAGGCGTTAACTTCAACAGCCTTGCTCCTGATTGGGTCTTTGGTTGCTATGATACTCTCGGTCAGAATTCCAATAACTATGAGCGTCATTCGACTGGAGCAGAGCACTATGGGTGACGTCACACTCCCTCAGTCTGTGGTATTGGCCTATAGTTGTAGTTTATTTCAGTTTTGTTCGGTCACTCTCAGCTCTACAGATCAAAACCACTTTATCTTGTCTCTCTTTATCCCTGACAAAACTAAGACACTTCAACTGCATTTTCCAGCTGAGAACATTTTCATAAATCATAGTTAGAGAACTGTCTGACACTCCACTGTAAACACACACTATACAAAACAACACTACGGGTTTGATTTTCCATTGAAATACAATATATATTTGTCAAAAAACATAACATTTTTGCTTCGCCGAATTTCTTTTTTACCTTACACTGTATAATTCGTGTTCTTCCTGGAGTCCTAAACAGACTCAGATGCCGCCTACTCAAGATCTGTTCAGTGTTCAGGCTCATTTGATGAATATTTGAATGACATAAGCTGCTTGAGAAAATGTGTTTTTGTGTAATGCTCGATAGTTTGGCATCAGGGCTGGGTGTAATTAGAAGGTGCCTCAGACTGGAAATTATTGATATATTTGTGTATGGCTATTGCGAGGCTGTCAAAAGTATCAAAAATCAGATACTAATCAATACTGAAACTAGTATTGAAACTAGACATAGGCATTGACACTGAAGAAGTCACAGCACAGAAATGAACCTTTCTTGAACCGCTTTAGAATGATCTTGAGCTGTATCAGGACAAGTATAAAACCACAGACTAATATACACCCACGGACCACTACGGAACATACTGGACGACTGAGGGATTATACAGTGTAATGTAGCTGGTCCATCGGCCTGTCCTTGAAGCTAACAGGAAAAAAAAAGAATACATAGTGATGTGACGTTCCTATCAAGGCTTCGAAGGATGTGCAGAGTAGTGGAGGGGGCGTTTCACTGATGCACATATTGAGGCTGGCTTCATTTTGGGGAGGAGCTGAAAATGACGATGGAAGGAACCAGGAAGTGGTTCGGATTTTGCCGTGAGTTTTGACAGCGATACAAACCCCTATGACTCCATTCAAAATGTTGATGATGAGAGTTGCAGTCAGTGAAAGTTTGGAGACAGTTTGGCTCGACAAAACATGATAGCAGACATTATTGAGATCCAACGCTACATGATGGAGCCAAATATTGTTAGGCTGGAGGACCCCCTTCAATACTGGGAGAGATGGAAATATGTCTATCCCCATTTATACAAGTTAGCAGTGGCATTCTTGTATACGCCTGCCTCATCTGTGCCCTGAGAGCGCGTGTTTTCCAAAGCAGGAGAAATATTGTCAAAAAAAAAAAGAAATCACCTAAGACATGGTACAATAGAGAAAATGTTTTTAAATAAAAAAAAAACAATGATGTGTTCCCTAAACCCTAATCACTGACCATGCCTCAACCACAACCACCCTCACCTCACTGTAAATGATCATGTCCATTTTCATCATTTCCAAATAATAATTTTCAATACTGTCAGTAACACAGACAGACACACAGACAGACACAGACACAGACGACACACACAGACAGACACACAGACAGACACAGACACACAGACACAGACGACACACACAGACAGACACAGACGACACACACAGACAGACACACACACAGAACACACACACAGACACACAGACAGACAGACATTTCCATGTTTTTCAGTGCAATGAACTACAATAAAAAAAACAACAAAAAAACATGCTTTAATTTAAAAAAAAAAAAAAAATTACTTAAAAATTACATATTGTGGCTTTAAAAGGCCCATTTTACTCCATTTTCTGATCTATGTTATTTTTGTTTCCTCATCACAAACAGACCTGGAGTTGTGTTTTGTTTCATCCACACTTTTAACACACAAACCCTGCATATGTTTTTTGAGTTCTTCTCTCAAACCGAAAACACTCTGTTCCACTTTGTGATGTCATGTGGTAGTTTAGGAAGTGCTCCACTGTGTTTTTCGGCTCCCTACACCTTCACTAGAATCATTTGTACAATTTCAATCCTGGAATTGCCAATCTCTACTAAACAAAACATAAAAGGAGCTGTTAACTTGAAAACTACCACTTCATGACATCACAAGGTGGACCGGAGCATTTTGAGCTTTGGAGATGTAGACAGACAAATAATGCAGGGTTATTCAAACGTGTGAATGAGAAACACAACTCCAGGTATGTTTTTGAGGAGGTAACAACATTATAACATGGCTTAAAGATCACAAGAGTAAGTTTTCGTTAGTATAGGACCTTAAATAGTGTCGTCTGCTGGTAATGAGAAGTGGAGCAGACCGGCAGACAGCATCGAAATACAGGGCCATGCTTGGACATGTGCTGGTTTTATAATGGGACTACGCTGAGTGCAGTGACTTTATATGGACTGTGCAGTTCACTGAGCCACAGCAGTGCTTTTCCATGTGTAAGACGCAGCCAGCACATTAGCATCGCTGCCAAAGCTAAAGGCGTTAGCTCATACTCACACTATCTGCACTGCAAAAATGGATGTCTAGATTAGATAATATTATAGATAGTGGACAGTGGACTAGATGCAGCAGAGGTTTACTTCATTTTTATAACTAAAATATGTGCAATATGTAATGTTTCTAGTATTGTCACCACTTTTCGTTTCCATGGAGATGCTATTGGAATAATACACAGCAAGGCATTTAACTTAATGATCATGCATTTATTCAAATACATGTTTTAATCACGCTACACATATACACAGCTTACACATTCTAGCTGTAAGCGGGGGTCACCTTTCCACAGATTTGACCTGTAACTTGGCCTGGAGGCATTACTTGATAGATAAATGTAATGCCATACTGCGGAACATTCCAGGCAACGCAATAATATCTCCCTGGAGACAAACCTGCGAAACTACCCACCAGAATGGATTATTATAATATTCTCATGTCAGTCGTACAAAACCATGTTACAGTATTAACATGAATAAACATTTTGGCAAAAAGAAAACACTCTGTTCCACCTTGTGATGTCACGTGGTAATACAGGAAATGCTCCAGTGTGTGTTTTTAAACTCCATACACCTTCACTAGAATCATTTGGATGATTTCAGCCCTGGAGTTGCTCATCTCTACAGAACAAAACGTAATAATTATACGTTTTGGTTCTCTACACGATTATCCAATCAGAAAGCAGGACGAGCCTCACGTGAGTCTTTCATTTCTATGCTCAAATCCAGTTGATTGAAACCTAAAATGCCTCTCTGATCTGAATCCGGACTAAACCCCAGCACCTGACACTGGCAACCCTTTCATTTGTGACTGTAACACCTGTCTAATAACTGTCAGCGTGGAGGAGGCTGCATATAGTTCTTCACACTATATATTTTCCATTTCCACTTTACGCATATATCCCTATACTCACCATGTTCTTTTTAGTCTATAGTAGTGTCATTAACTGCACTACCGGTACTGGACTCTCTCCCCCATCTGCAGTGTGACCTCTTGTAATAACCGGCTAATTAAAAAATGGCATGGACAATTAGAGCTCAAAATTCATGATCCAATAAGAACAGAGCATCAAGCATGATATTATCCCCCACTAACGCAAAGGGCAGAGGAGGCATAGATCACATACAGAGCAGTAATTACACCCCCGGCACAGGGACGCCGCTAACGCACGGAGTCTTCACTGCATTCATGTAAAGGATTAGGGCCCTATGTTACAATTGTAAGGTCACGCTCCAGTGTAGGTTTTATTACTGATCATAAGCCTCATTTAAAGCCATGGAGAGAAGAATGATTTGGTTTGGTATCCCTTTATTTCCGCCACCGGGAAAAGGTTAGAGCTATAAGAGCAGCCTTGTAGTTTCTTTTTTGTTGTTGTTGTTGTTCTGTTTTAAATATCGTTGTAGAGGGCTGGCTAGGTTCAGGATGCTACCGGGTGATTACCGATACTATGATAATTAAAAAACTTGATTTGATACTAAGGAGTAGACTCGATACTCATACTCAATGAGCATTTGGCCCCCGGGCCATAGTTTGGACTGAGTAGAACGTGATTTTACAATTAATAAGTGGTTGGGTGCTTTAAGATATTTTGACTTCATAGACTTAAAGTATTAATATTAGGTCTGTATGACAATGATATGTGATGTTATTTTCACCGAGGGCCATATCTTGAAAATATTCGACATGGGAGGGCCGCATTTGGCCCCCGGGGTTTCATATACGTGAGTGGATAAAAGGTTCAGACTTTCTTTTATATTACCACGTGGATATCTTTGAATCCCTCAGTCGTCATAGGTTCATAGTGGTCCATGGTTATAGTCTATGAAATATTAATATTAGGTCTGTATTGACAATGTCCTCTGAATGTGACTTTTTTTAGTATCGATGCTACACTGCCTGGCCAACACAAAAGTCGCCACCAAAAAAAAGGTCACACACTCTAATACACGTTCACCTGGTGGTATTGTTTCCAATAAAAATTTCTGCAACGTCGCATTTTATTCCCCCTGTATTGCTTTAATTCAGACTCGATGATGGTCGAGTCTGACCTCTGCACAAAGCTTCTCCAGACATAGAACCAAATTTTCTCAATGGGGTTAAGGTCTTTATATTTCCTGTGGAGGTAAGGGGGGTTGTTTACCCAGAGCCCAGTGCAGGGAGGGGCCCCTCATAAAGTCTCTAATGTGCATGTGTTATTAGCGTGGGCCTAGCAAGATGGTTTCTAGAAAATGTGCCTCAGATAAAATGTCTTTGACCTGTGGGGTGCCCCAAGGGTCAATCCGGGGACCACTGTTGTTCAATCTCGACATGCTGCCGTTAGGCCAGTTAATACGCAGCAATAATGTGCCCTACCACAACTCTGCAGATGACACTCAGATCTATGTCTCAGAATTTGGTACTACACCCCTGCCACTAGAATCAGCAACGATTAACTGACTCATCATGTCGATTAGAAAAATAGTCATAGTCATAGTTGTATATTCATTATCGTAATCATTATCTGGATTCATTTCATTCCAGGCTAAGCAAAAACATCCATGGGACAAGCGTGAAAAGTTACATAGTGCATCTTTCTATGTAGATCTACTTAATACTGCATCACACAACACATTCACACTTTGGCATCAACACTTCGATAGTATGCTTTTTTTTTTTTCAAACTTGGGATCAAACCGTAAACTTTCTCGTTGCAAAATGCCCACCCTACCAAATCTATGGAACAAGCAGAAATCAGAATGTAAATTGTTGCCCCCAAACTACAAGGCGGACGATAAAACCTGCTATTGACAGACAAAACGCAATTCTACATCGATAGCTGTAGCATTTTCTACTAACTATATTTCACACAAATTCTGATTCTTTCGTTGAACCTGGCTGGCCAAGCTCCCGACGGCGAAAACATGCTTCAAATTACAGGTCGCACTTGGGAAGCGGCTTCGATAAGTTGTGAATATTCGGTGAAGGGTGGGCTTTGGTAAACAACACACTCAAATCGGTTCCATGTGAAAGTGTGCGGCTTGTTCTTTATGTTGGCCAAAGTACCTCGGGCAGCAGGCACCGCATCAGAAAGAAAAAAGCCATGTGTCTCTATTGGATCGCTACACCGGGAATCAATGAAATCAGCGAATATGTTGTTTGGAAAGCTAACCACGGATAACCATTTTTTTTTTTTTTTTAGCTATTTTGGCTTCACTTGCACCATCGTTCCACTTGTCCAACACAGACTATCCATCCTGAGTAGATTTCGAGAGCACTGGTTCGTAATATGAACTGAAATTGTTTGGTTTTGAAGAACTTTTTACATCAAAACTCATCTGTTAATAGAGTAACAGTACACCGGCAGAAGACAGACTGCATTATTGAAACCAGTAAAATAGTGTTGGTCTTATTAACTTTTCTGGAAAAGAGTCCGCCACCTGCTTTGCCATAGAGATGCTTTTGATTTGCCTGTAATGTTCCACAGTACAGTATTAAGCATATATTTCGCTTATTTATTTAGCGTAGCATTTTTTTATTGCTTGGAAGTACCTTGTGATACTGGCATGACCACAAGCACAGGTGGAATGTAACAAAGTAAAAGTAAAGTACTATGTTGAAGTCAAAAGAAAAAATAGGTATCAGTACATAAGTAGATTTTGTGGACAGTGGATACTTTTTATTTTTACTGCACTACATTTGAGAGCAAGTATCTGTACTTTCTGCTCCACTACATTTTTGAACAGGACTGAAAAGTAAAAGTATTTTTTTTTTGGTACTGTCTGAGACCTGCTGGAAAGGCTGAGAGGTTTATTTTGTATCATCATGTATTCATAGTTTGGGTGCAAAAAAAATATTCAGCTCAAATCTTTATCAAAATCACTACATTTGAAGCTTTATTATCTCAAAATCTGTGCAAAAATACTCTTTAAGTACATGTTTAGATGTATGCTTGAATACTTTTACTTACTATTTACTTATATACTTTTACTTACTATTTTTTATAATGTTGATTTTTGAGTACTTGCTCCAGTATCTGTACTTTTACTTAAGTCACAGAATTGCATACTTCTACCCTTAAAGGCCCTATACCTTATTTTTTTCCCATGTATTTTTTCCCATCCACAACTAAGCATTTTAAGCATTACAAACCGGAAGTGCACATTAACATGCTAGTTGTTAGCTGTGTTGTCATGGTAAAACTCCGTTCTGGTTTCTGTGAGTTGTGAAAAGTGCTTATAAACTCATCATGGTGAATAATTAGGATGCTCCGAATGCATAAGGTAAGTGAGGAATGACTGCGGACCACTGCAGACAGTCTGATCCACCTTGTGATGTCATGAAGCCCCAGGAAGTGCTCCACTGTATAATTACACAGCGGAGCACTTCCTGTATTACCGCATGACATCACCAGGTAGAGTGTTTTCTGTTTGAGAGAAGAACTCAGCCTAAATATGGGTCTTTTAAGGTACGGAAAAGTTACACACTGTCAAAAAGCATAATGTAAAGTTTCTTTTCTCTTTCTATTCTTTAATTTTTACACTGTACATATCCTATACTCACCATGTACTCCTGCTTATATAATCCAACTCAATTTAAAGATCACACCTTTGCAAAAAAACCTGACATTGCTTTGTTTTAAAGACCTGGATCACACACACACACACCGGGCCCACTGCGCACAGCTCCATACTGCTGGATCTGACTGGTTTCACAGACAAAGTGTAAAATGTCACATCGATATTGGAAAAGTGTTGTTCCTTTAAATACAAAAGTGGGAAAACAGAAATTGCTGTGTTGAGTGAGAAACGGCGACGCTAGAGTTTTGATACATCTGTTGTGTCGAGGTTTGTTTCTTATGCTGCTATAGGACAAGCCCCAAATGACACGTTTCAGATGCAAACAACGATATTTTTCACTTTTGCTGAATCGTGCTTTTTGGTCAAATGTATAGAATATAGGAAGGGCTACAATTTGCTGAATCCCAGGTATTTTAAATCATATAAGTATAGGCTGTAAAGTAACGGGGGCAGCAGCAGCAGCTCAGTGTTTGCGTGTTTGTCCACTGATCCGAAGGTTGGTGGTTCGAATCCCGTTCTCGACATAAAACATCATCGGTTGAGCGATCAGATTCACCGACCCACAAGTTGGCAGTGCGACTCCAACTCCCACAGCTCCCATCGTTGTGCCCCACCTCACCTCCAGAGTCTGCGTTTGTGGACGTGTGAGTGGTTCCTTGTTGTAAAGCGCTTTGAGTGTGCACTACGACTGTCATTTAAATAGTTTAAACCATTTGGACAAAAGAAAGTGGTTAAAGGCCAATGTACCTATTTTTTACCGCACACTTGAGCAAAATATGTCTTGCCCCAGTACAAATATATATCGCAGAAGCAGCTGTTGCGGTCAAAATAAGTCCGCTGTGTACTGTCTGTGTTTAATTAGAAAGTACATTATCGTCCAGAGTTGGAAAGCTGGCCCGATGTGGTTGAAGTAGGAGTCAGACTCACAAAAATCCTCTGTTATCAAAATGTATTACAGGGCATTGGGGTATACCGTGGAAAAAGAATACCAATTTACAAAAACTGTGCTCAACGAAACAAAAAAAGCAACAGAAATGAAGAAACTAAGGAAAAACCCACGTGTAACACAGCTACCTGATACTCCTGAAAGACCTGCTTATGTACTCTCTCAAACCAGAAGCACCTCCCTCGGGTAAGTACTACGTAGGTACAACTTTAGCAGGATCTCATACTACACTGCAGACTTAAGAGGGGCTAAATCCCTTTAACTCAAAAAGTGTTTAAAATAAAACTATAAAGACAAAAATCGAAACAAATACCCATCGACAAAACCCAATTCCAGGCCCAGGACTCCCGAGCCTTTCACAGGGCACACCCCCACGAGTCTGGACCATGCGGGGGGATACAGGTAAGACTATCCGCACGTGTTGTAACTGAATGGAATATACATTTAACCAAATAAAATATCTTTAAAGTAACAGCTGTGTGTGTTTTTTTTAAAATTAAAGTTAGACTAACTGAAAGACTAAAGCCGGGACAGTTACGATTAGCTGGTATTAGTATCGAAAAATGATTGGAAATGAACAAATGTGTGAATAAACTAAATTAGGGCCCACTTTGTCACATCCGGTAATCAGGAAGTGTGCGTTAGCATGCTAGTTGTTGTTAGCGTTTACCGTCACAGCAAAATTCGGCTCTGGTTTCTGAGAGTTGTGAAAAGCGCTTGTGAATAATTAGGATGCTCAGAATGCATAATGTCAGTGAGGAATAAGTTTGGACCTTTACAAACAGTTTAAAATGAACCGTTTCTCACGTTTTTTAAGACGGTAAAAATCAAGTACAGCGGCTTTTAGTCCTCCCTCTCAGCAAGACGGCGCATAGTTATTATAATTTGTTTTCTCACGTCCGATTACAGTTATAGAAATCAATTGCTTTTATGATGATTCATCCGGGATGCAAGGGCTCTAGTGGTGCTGTACTTCCAACATTGACGTTCGCGCCATTAAAAAAGACACAAGGGTATTGCCTCCTCCAGCCACGACACTGTGTACATGTAACTGGTTGGGACAGGAAGGGCATCTGACATAAAAAAAAAAAACAAAAAAAGTTTAGTTACCAACTGGTTTTCTGTGATATTTAGTGAAATAAATAGAAAAATCACATGATCCCGACACGGCGCATGTCATTGTCCTATTATTTTCTATATAATTCTGAAAGAGTGAAAATTGCATTCGTTGTAGTAGAACCATGAGTTTGGGACTTTTTCAGCCGACTTAGTTTTCAAATGAAAGATGTGACAAGAAAAGTGTCCCTTTAAAAATTCATTATTGTGAAAGCATTTACTATGAAGTACAAAATTGCCCTATACATCACAGGGCAATCTCACTGCAAACACGAGCTCTTTACTGTGTGGTTTGAGCGTGGAGCGTCCAGCAGGGACCGGGGCTGATCAGGTGTAGAAGGTTAGAATTAAAACTGTTTTTTTTTTTTTCAAGGCATAACTGAAATCATAAAAATGTGAAAAAAAATGCAAACAAAAAGAATAGACTTGTTTTGGTTTATTGTTTGAGGCCAGTTTAGTCCTGTAGAATTTGGTTTAGTCCTGGTCTAGTCCTGAATTAGTCCTGGTCTAGTCCTGAATTAGTCCTGGTCTAGTCCCGATTTAGTTCTGGTCTAGTCCTGATTTAGTTCTGGTCTAGTCCTGATTTAGTTCTGGTCTAGTCCTGTAGAATTTGGTTTAGTCCTTGTCTAGTCCTGATTTAGTGCTGGTCTAGTCCCGATTTAGTCCTTGTCTAGTCCTGATTTAGTGCTGGTCTAGTCCTGATTTAGTCCTTGTCGAGTCCTGATTTAGTCCTGGTCTAGTCCCGATTTAGTCCTGGTCTAGTCCTGAATTAGTCCTGGTCTAGTCCTGAATTAGTCCTGGTCTAGTCCGGATTTAGTTCTGGTCTAGTCCTGATTTAGTTCTGGTCTAGTCCTGTAGAATTTGGTTTAGTCCTTGTCTAGTCCTGATTTAGTGCTGGTCTAGTCCTGATTTAGTCCTGGTCTAGTCCTGATTTAGTCCTGGTCTAGTCCTGATTTAGTCCTGGTCTAGTCCTGATTTAGTCCTGCTTTAGTCCTGATTTAGTCCTGGTTTAGTCCTGACTTAGTCCTGGTCTAGTCCTGATTTAGTCACATTTTAAACACTTTCACTAGAACATGTAGATCATTTCAGAATTGCAAATCTCTACTGAACAAAACCAAAAAGTAGCTGTTAACTTGAAACTACCATTACTCGAACGGAGCATTTTGAGGTTTGCAGATGTTCACAGACTAATAATACAGAGTTACTCAAACATGTAAATGAAACAAAACTCAACTCCAAGTCTTTTTTTTTTTTTCTTTAAACTAACTGGATTTCAGCACTGAACCTGGCAACCCATATAAGAGAGTCATGTGAGGCTCTTTCTGCTTTCTGATTGGATAATCGTCTTGAGAACGAAAAAACCAAATTATAACATAAACAAGATGGTTTTTCATTTTCAATTTTTGTAATTTTAAATAAATCAGCCTTGCAGTTGTTTCTAGTAAAGGTTATATTTGATTTGAACATACTTACCTCATTTCTGGAGCCACAGTTAAGTCATGTTTAAGGAATTTCAAGAGTTCAGAAGTTCACACACACTACATATGCTTTTTATTTTATTTCTTTTCTCGAGAATGATTTGTTCTAAGTCAGAAGTTTACATACAGTATATCACCAGTTCTGTCGGGAGGAATGGGCCAAAAAAATGAGAAGCTTGCGAAAGTATATCCAAAACATTTGACCCAAGTCGTACAGTTTAAAGACAATGAAATGTATGTAAACTTCTAAATTTGAAGAAAGTAAATTGTCTAAAAAAATCTGTCTGTCATTATTCTGGCATTTAACAAATAGAAATAATTTTGGCAATGCTAATTTACCTAAAACAGGAAAGATTTAGTCTGATTTTATGTCAGACAGTGAGAAAAAAAAGCGTATGTGTCTTTTTATATAGTGTATGTAAACTTCTGGTTCCTTTACAATGCAACCAATGACACAGCCCATAACAGCACTATATGTTAATCCAGTTACACGTCTGATGCACTGGCCCATTACAGCCTCTCCTGCTTTGTATTCACAGCCTTTCTCATATTAATGTAAACAAATTATGTAAAGAAAGGCTGTGCAGAGCTTATCACAACTTCAATTACATTTGATCCCAATTTAACCTGAAGAAAGACTCACCCATGCACTCCCCACACAACGCTTTCAGACAGAGGGAATAATGGGTAGATTATTATAGAGATTATGTAAAAGATTAGACAATTGCATAGAATATTACAGTAAGACCGTGTTATCGACTGGACCTTGAGTGGATTTACTCACGACTAAAAACAGCCTGTAATGACTCATTGGGGCTTAAATGGGAGAAGTGCTTGTGATTAGAAAGACCTCAGTACAAATAAAGTGTGTGTACAGGTGTTTTATAGATTTATGAAGGGAATATGAATAAATAAATGTGTGTAGATATAAAAAATAAAAGACTAAACTGAACATCAGAATAAAATAAAAATCTTTTCCCTGCAGGGTGCATAAGGGTTATGTTAAAGCACATACACAGACTGATGACTTTGGCTGGAAAGTTGCTCTATTTAATTTTTAATGTAATGAAAAACACAAAACAAAAAATTGAAAAAAATGAAAAAAAAAAATAATTTAAAAATTGAAAAAATTGAAAAAAAAACCCCCAAAAAAACATCAAACATACAAAAAAACAGTGTCAGTTGAGCATAGTTCAGTTGAGCAAAAAAAAAAAAAGTATTTCTTGCAAGTTAAAGCCCATTTGATAGAGTCATGTATATTTTTCTCAAATTATGACTTGGTACCTGTGATTATTCATCATCATTTTACATCAGGTAAGTGGCAGCTTGTGAAGAAAAGTAGAAAACAAAAAGTAGTAAAATACAGGAAGTAGCATGAGTCCTGTAACAGAATCGCTGCAGCCCTGTCCTGAACATCCACTCCAGCCAAGTGCTTTTTCTGACAGTTTTAACATTGATTTAACAAAATACAGGTGTCATTTATTTTTATTTGTCAAATCACTACTGTGTTTTTTAGACAAGTTTTTGAATCTTGCTAACATTATTGTTGCTAGGTAACACACCTTTATGTCATATCTGCTGTCCCTGTACCAACCAGGAAGTAAAATAACCAAAAGCCAAAATTACAAAATTAGAAAAAAAAAAAAAAAAAAAAAAAAAAAAGGCAACATTTTTGGGTAAAAATTGTATTAAATAGAATGATGTTAACTATGTTTTAGATAATCTGTCAACTTTAAGTGTTTCTCATATCACAGACTATGGAACATAAGTATCCAACGACCTAGTTGGTAGATAGAAAACAAGAAAAAAGTGGGATTGAAATTTGGGTCAAATGCAGAGGAAGTCCACTGTGTTGTGTCTGCATCTAGTTACAAAGCATTTTATTGTCTGATAATCAGGAAGTGCATATTTGCTGCTGGAAGGTAAGTGTAAGTTAAGGTACTTCTTATTTTCACGTTTTTACTACAGCAAAAATCAGGTACAGCACCTTTTAAGTTTTTTTCCCACGAACTGCTAAATCATAAGAGGATCATAAAACAGTGCACAAAGCCCCAGGTCAGTCAGAGCAGACAGAATGTGAGCGCAGGGCTATGAGAAAAACACTTTGTGATATCATGCGCCAGCACCGAGCTAACACACTGTATATTGCTATAGTGCTCTGAAAGCCAGTATTTGTTACTCAGAGCAGTGATGTTTTCCACCGTGGAGTTATGAGGTTCAGACCAAAACAACTTAATGAAATCTGGGGTGGGCACATACCGTGTAAACTTGACCCAATTTTGACCCCGAAGAGCTAAGATTTTAGCAACTTTGCTACAAGATGGAAAATCAAACAAGTGTGAGGACTGTGGAAAGAGACTGCACGATTTGTTTACAAAATATCTATGGATCTGACCTGTATTTGACCCGACGCTTCTGGTGGATCATTGGAAAATCAGGATGAGAGCTGCGTCCACACCTGCACACACATATGTTGGGTTTCCGTGCTTCTTGGGGACATTATACATGGACTTACATTGATCAAACCCTAACCTAAACACTACTAATTTAACTAATATCTAACCTTAAATCATTAACCTAATAAATACCAATATCTACTAATAATACATCATGTCGATCTAGTTTTTTTAAATATTGAGTGTCTGTACATTTTAGTCCCCACAATGTGATAAATACACACAAAATCAACATTGAGACTAAACCAGAACTAAAACTGGACTAGACCAGGACTAAACCAGGACCACAACTCGACCAAACCAAGTCTGCATCAGAACTAAATCAGGTTTAAAGTGTATAGCATGTATTATGCAGTAGGGCAGTGTGAAAGGTATAAATTATGTACATAATATAGTAAAGTTTAAGACAAGGAAAGTTTATTTGTATAGCACAATTCGTACACAAAGTAATTCAAAGCGCTTTACAGAATAAGAAAGACATTAAAATCACACAAAGCAAAACCATCATCATGATAATCAACATAAAATTGACATTAAAACAGAAAAGTGCAGAATAAAAACCTTTCAGCTAAACAGAACAGTTTTGAGCCTGGATTTAAACATTGTCAAAGTCGAGGCCTGTCTCACATCTTCAGGAAGATTGTTCCAGGTTTTTGCTGCATAAAACTGAAACACTGATCCTCCATGTTTAGTCCTGACTCTGGCACCAGCAGGAGGCCGGTCCCTGAAGTCCTCAGAGTGTGAGATGGTTCATATGGCACTAACATGTGGGAGATGTACTTTGGTGCTGGTTCATGGAGAGACTTGTTACTTCCTGGTTCTGGTCAGGACCCGAGCAGCAGTGTTCTGGATGTACTGATTCTGTCTTAAGGCTCGTTTGGAGAGACCAGTGAGCAGGACGTTACAGTATCTAACCAACTGGAGACAAACACATGGATAAGTCTCTCTAAGTCTGGTTTTGACAGTTTTCCTTTCATTTTTGCAATGTTTTTTAGATGGTAAAAAGCTGCAGATGTTATTGATTTGATGTGTCTGTTAAAGTTCAAGTCTGAGTCCATTATTACCTCCAGATTTTTAGCCTGATTTGAAGGTTTTAGAGAGAGATACTGTATTTATAACACATAAATACATAAAAAGCAAAACAGCAAGTTTTTAAAACATTAAAACAGGAGTGTCCAAAATTAGCCTTGAGTCCAAAGATGGTCCTCAGACTAATTTTTATTGGCCCTCATGCCTTCTGCTAAACTGTCCCCAACTGACCATAGGCTGGAGTTTTTATAGCAAGTTTAAGTAATTCTCCGACTATTACCTCAATAACATCAGATTGCGTTCTGATACTGAGCTAAAATGAACGTGTCCAGCCTTATTAAAGATACAGCGGCTCTGTCAGAACTATGTAAAATGCACCCATCTGAAAGATCCACTGTACTGACCCTCTCCTTTGGCCCTCTGCTCCAAATATGATTCTAGATGTGGCCCTTGGTGAAAAAAGTTTGCACACTCCTGCTTTCAAATCATGATCTGAAATAGAATTACATTATGTGTTTTGTAGCTTTTTGTGCAAGTTGTTCCAGCTGGAATAGTTTTGAAAGGAAAGGTACAGACTCCAAACCTTTTCTGCAAAATCAACTTTTCAGAGCTTTTATGTTATAGTTGTTTCCTTCTCATTTACCCTCTCGAAGTTGTATTTGCACTGATTTGTGGATGTCCAACAGATGGATGGAAAACAACTGTCTCCAGCTAAACTCAGACAAGACTGAAGTCATCATCTTTGGCCACAGAAACATAGAGAAAGTGTCAGCAGTCACCTCCAGTCTCTGTCTCTAAAACCTTCAAATTAGGCTAGAAATCTAGGGATAATAATGGACCCAGACTTGAACTTTAACAGCCACATCAAATCAATAACATCTGCAGCTTTTACCATCTAAAAACACTGAAAAAATCAAAGGTATATTGTTAAAACCAGACTTAGAGAGACTTAAACATCCATGCATTTGTCTCCAGTAGGTTAGACTAGACATCTCCAAACGAGCGTTAAGACAGATACAGTACATCCAGAACACTGCTGCTCGGGTCCTGACTAGAACCAGGAAGTACTTCACATACACGTCCTGTGCTCAGGTCTCTGGCTCCTGTGGCTCAGAGAACAGACTTTAAAGCAGCTCTGTTTGTGAACAAGTCTCTCCATGGACCAAGTACATCTCTGACATGTTTGTGCCGTATGAACCATCTCACACTCTGAGGACGTCAGGGACCGGCCTCCTGCTGGTGCCAGAGTCAGGACTAAACATGGAGAATCAGCGTTTCAGTTTTATGCAGCAAAAACCTGGAACAATCATCCTGAAGATGTAAATCCAGGCTCAAAACAGTTCTTTTTACCTGTGCATATGACTGAAAGGTTTTTATTCTGCACTTTTCTCCTTTAATGTTGATCTTATGATGATTATTTGCGATTATTTATGTTTCGATTTGTCGTATTATGATTTAATGTACTTTTTATTCTGTAAAGCACTTTGAATTACCTTATGTACGACTTGTGCTATACAAATAAACGTGGCCTTGCCTTATTTCAAAGACGCCATATTGTCGATCAACCCCCGACTCTCTACTTACTTCATTCTCCAATTTCATTTTCTCAATATCTTCTCTGATACATGTAGGATTTGGCAGCGCCGCGTAGTCATTTTGTTACAAATGACAAAAAAATCTGCTAACGTGACCTGATTTTGTTGTGGAATGACGTTTACGACGACATGGCTCCCATTGGGCTCTGCAGTTTTGTAGAAGTCAGCGGACTAGTTTCTTTTATTAAGTCATTCTGGATGCGATTTAAAATGTGCATATTATAACATAATGATCCACAGATGCCACAGATTAAAACTATACAGCAGCCTTAAGCACGATATGTGGTCTTTAATAGGCAAAACTGTCCTGTAAGCACATCTCCATCAGTTATCCCCAACGAACCTGAATATGGCATGTAAGCTAATGAATTTTGCAGTTTGAATATCTTGAAAGCTCTGGAAAAAAAACATATATTTATGTTCTAAGGCTTTGGAAACAGCCTCTGGAAAGCCATCAAACGGAAAATGCCTTCTGCCATTGGCCCAGATCAGCAGCCATGTTTCAGTCAGCCCCACAGCAGCTAAATATGACAAATTAGTTAACCAATGCAGTTTGAATATGAAATGGTTTTAATATCTTATCTCCACAGAAACCCAAAGCATTCATCTTATAGGTAAGTCTTTTAAAACGACCTCTTTGGGATTGCTATAGTTTGTACAGTAGATTATATTACATAACCTGCAGCAGTAAAGGTCATGTCTCGGGTCTGAGCTCTCTCCATCTCTCACTAATTGTCCTGATTAATTCTGCGGACTTTGCGCCGCTGACAGTGTTTGCATTTATTATAGTCCATCCTTCAGTGAATAATGATCTCACCGGAGGAAGTCCACGTTCTCATTTAAACTGACCTGTTGGGCTTCATATCGCTCAGTATCACATTAGAATAACTGAGGCTTCAACGCTGTAAAATATATCTGTAATATGTTAAAAACCTAATTAGAAAAGTCTTGAGTACATTTTGATGTAGTTTAATACCATACCGTGGGACATTCCAAGCCAAGTAATGCAACATCTCCATGGGAACAAGCAGGTGTGGGACCATCCAACAGAAAATTGCATAGTGCACAACCTAGTCCATTTATCCAGGCTTCCACTTATCTGCAACATTTTTTTCCCCATTTAAATGTAATAATATTTTGTTTCCATGACAACGGATGTGTTTTTTCATCATTGTGAAATAGATATACTGAATAAATCACTAAAGTAACACTACACAGTTTTATTTAATTGTTACTGTGATTTTGATCTTTTCAGAGACTGCAGGTGAAAACTAATATTTTTGTTAAAACTTATAGCACATGCACATACCGTAGACCAGACATGTCAAACTCAGGCCCGCGGTCCAAATTTGGCTCTTGCTATAATTGAATTTGGCCCGTGATCATATGTATTAGAGTTGTCCCGCCGGCCGCCACACCAGTATAGCTCATGCACCGGTAATACTACGAATCCCAGAATGCTTTACCCCTCACTCAAATTTAATACACCACTTCTTAAAAACATGCAGATGTTGTTGAAGTTTTTCAATAAATATTTAGTTCGGCCAACGACTTAGTCCAAGCTTTCAATTTTGGCCCTTGGTGAATCTGAGTTTGACACCGCTGCCGTAGACTGAATAAAGAAGAGAGTTCAGCTCCAGTCAAATGAAGCTCATCGAGGTTAGAGCTGTTTTCAAGGTGAATTTGGCGGCAAGTTCCACATTTGGAATTCCGACCGCAAGTATCATAGCAACCAAAGACCCAATCCAGAGTGAAGCTGTTGAAGGTAACGGCCGTTCCCGCTCGCACCGCTGGTTTAGCAGGGAGCGGGCGCTTAGCAACGCTGCCAATCCAGTCTGTTGCTAACGTCGAGAAAAAAAAGGCGCCTGGTTTGTCTGTTATTAATGTTCATATCTTGTATCAGAGACAAAATAGCTAAATAAAAATACCAGGATCATGTAGAGCGGGTTAATAAGAATATTTAAGATCAAAATGATGAGGCTCAAAGAGGCGACGATTTTTCAATGGCAAGTGAACTGGAGCCAGAACTGAGGGAGCCGGATGCGCGCCCATGATCACTTCCTATTTGGGACGCGGCGGCTAGCAGGTTAGCTAAGTCCATTTATATATACAGTACAGTCTATGGTCCTCCCTCGATGTTTTCACGAAAGAAAGCAGAAAACTGTTGGCCCAATGACTAATGCGAAAAAACTGAGTACAGGCCTTTTAACTGCAGGTATCCAGATTTTCCATGTGCGCTTACACAAGATACATTCACATCCTTTGTCCTCTTGTCCTATTATTTCCTTTACGACAGGTTAACCCCATCAGTGAAGCGTTGCGTGTCTCTCAGCATGATGCGAGGTGTAACAACCCCGGAACCCTGTGAGTCTAAGCTAAAATCTGCTCCTACGCTGCACGCCTGCACCTCCATGAAACACGAACACGCAGCCCGCGGCTTCACACCTTGTTATTTTGACAAGCTCAGAGGAGAGAGAGGGAACCGTGATTTTCAAAAGCAGAAATCAGTCACTGCCTTCACTCCATGTGGCATCGAGAGCACGCGATAGTTCAACCTCTCCCCCATCATCCAATACCAGGCTCTCTTTAACACCACTGCTGGCATGGAGGTTCAAAATCAACTGGGATTTTTTAATAATATTCAAAATGACAAAAAGCAAAGTAGAGTTTATATATTTATTAAAAGCCCTGTACATAATTTTTCCTTATATAGTTGAGCAAAATGTGTTGCAGACAGATATACAGTAAAAAGTCAAAATGAGGCACTGTACTATCTGCATCTAATTGTAAAGCATTTTCTTGTCAGGAAGTGTGCTGTCAGCATGCTAATTGGCAGCTTTAAAATTACAATTCTAGATGAAAATGTATCCATTTGCGAAGCCTGGTGAGTTTTGAAATACAGAAAAAAGGTTTATTCTTTTGTTACAGCAGATACAGACAGGACAGGACCCAGACCTGCCCGGGACACTGACTGGTCGTCGACTCGCCCCTCGAGTCTCTCCTGCTCCGTCCCCCGGTCTAAGTCCCCCCACTCTGTTCTCAGTCTAAAGTCGAAATCCCCTGAGCATCTGAGATCTGACCATTTTATACCAGAATGACAATGCTACATACATTTCAAAGCAGAGTGACTTTTGTTTCACAGCCATGAGATGATGAACTTTTGCACATGAGGACAGGACAAGACAACAAAGGCTTTTCTGTGGGATGGGACAGAACCTTCACACGTGTTAGTGTCTGGTCTGGGTCTGACACTGACACAGATTAAATGCTTTTAAAGACACAACATACAGGAACATACATACATTTCCATCACAATTATCGTAAGAGCTTGTGGCCTCTACATGTTGTGAAAGACATTTATAAACTCTCAGCGGTGAAGGTTGCTAGGGATGCTGGGAGTAATTTTAGACCACTCCAAACCATTAAAAAAAAAAGAGTTTTAGTAGTCGTAGTATTTTTTTTTTTTTTTTTTCAGTCTTTGAGATGTGCTAATTAGGAGAATAAATTGCAAACAAGCATCTTTGGTTGAAGCGTGGGTTTATTAAGTCTACACTTTGAGTTCTGCTCATGTGTAATATAACTTAACATTTCCCTGAGCTTTTTTTTTTTTTTTTTTTTTTTTTTTTTAAAAGTGAAGATTTTGAAAATAAGTTTGTAAATGATGAAACCAAAAATGAATTATTGTAAAAGGTGATTAATAACTGGGTGAGAGCACGCTTTATGTTGCTAAAGAGGACAAGTGCAGGGCCATTTCAATAATAAAATGTATTACGAAAATGACTTAAATGTGAATAAAAGTCCATGGATAAATACTAAAAGTCAATAAAACCTAAGTTTCCTAAAGACTACTAAAAAGGGTTCATCAAAAGCACCAGTCTGGGGTAAAAGTCTCTTAAGTGCAAAACACAAAGGCACGAGAGAGTATAGAACCTCAAGACCTTAGGCTACAATAGTGGAGTGCTGCTACAATACTTACACATCCTCGTAAAGTTATCTTCTGTGTTCAAGGTCACATCACTCCTTCACTCGTCCCAGTCCTCCTCTCGGACAGCTCGGGCACGCTGGGACACATACGTGGACCACAAGAAAACAACCCCCCGTGTGCATGTCCCCAAACGACTTCTAAAAGCTCTAGGATACTACGACAAGTGTTACTACAACTCACTTACTCACGCTGGTAGAGATCACTGCCCCTGCCTGTGTGTCTCCTCAAAACACTTGCGGCCCCAGAATGCTCGTGGTCCCCGGTGCTTTGTGCCTTGTCTCTGCTACAAAAAAACTCCCGCTCTGCTCTGCTGCACCGCTTCCACGCAAAGGCCCTATATTTTGCAAAAATGTACATGGCTAATAGTTTTTAGTCATGTTATAATGCCAAAAACATGCCTGGAGTTGTGCTTTGTTTCATTCACACATGTTTAAACGCTTTATTATTACATTTCCAGAGTTAAAAATGCTCTGTTCCACTTTGTGATGTCATCAAGTGGTCAGTTTCAAGTTAGCATCTAGCTTTTACCTTTTGTTTAGTAGAGATTAGCAATCCTAGGGCTGAAATTATGCAAATGATTCTAGTGAAGGTGTATGGAGTTAAAAAACACACTGTTTTACCACATGACATCACGGGGTGGAACGGAGTATTTTCTGTTTGCGAGCCTAAATATGCAGGATTTGCGTGTTAGAAATGTGTGAATGAAACAAAACACAACTCCAGGTATGTCAGTGATGAGGAAAAAACATTACATAGATAAGAAAATCTCATAATACGGCCCCTTTAAAGTGGGGAGTGCTATGTAAAACGCGGCAGATATTGGATAAAAAACAAGAAGGAATGGAAAGGAAAAGAAATAAAAGCCTAAAACGTTGCTGTATTACAAAAAAAATAAAACATATATCAGATAATTCCACCTGTCTTCCTTCTCGCCAGTGGACTAACACGTCTGCAGTCCATCAAACCCAGCGCGCGGCCGGTGAGAATTCTTGATTAGATAGTGTCGGGACAAGGTCAGAGGGAGCTGTGGTTTGCAGTACAGCGGTGAATGAGAAAAGCCTTACCCCCCACACGGAGGTCTACAGCTCCACAAATGACTGAAATCTCGCACAAAATGGCTATGGGTAACCCTGGGGAGTTCAGACACAATGCACGCTATAGCTAACAATATCAACCTTCAGAGGAGCAGTTCTTTTCATTTTATCTTAGGTTCACAAGGAGAGAAGGCACGGTGACAATTTGCTTTCGCGCCGCTAAAATAATGGAGCCTGAATGCGCCTGTGCTTTATCTCCGCGGGCATCAAACGTGACACAGATCCGGCAGATATTTTGAAGCCTAATAGCATCAAAAGTAAAAAAAAAAGCTAGTGATATGAATGTTTCCCTGCAGGATACTGAAGTAGTTTGCATAACTGAGACGATACGCAACAGTTTTATTGAAGGGAAAAAAACATGAACTATTACTAATTGGACTACTCCAAAACCTCTTCAATAAATATTCATCGGCGGGAACAGTTACACAACTACAAGGACATATAAACTAGGTCCCTACTTTGCTTGTAACCACGGAGATGCTATTGCTTTACCTGATTTGTTCCACTGTAAGACATGAAGCTTAAATATGTATGTGTATATTCA
Source organism: Periophthalmus modestus (assembly GCA_019594935.1). Lineage (NCBI taxonomy): Eukaryota > Metazoa > Chordata > Actinopteri > Gobiiformes > Gobiidae > Periophthalmus > Periophthalmus modestus. The sequence continues at coordinate 11,685,372 of JAIEZT010000021.1, forward strand.
TGTATTACAGATATACCTCGAAAAACATGGATTCTTACTGTGAGCGGGCTTGCCTTTCCGCAGATCAGACTTATAACTTGGCCTGGTGGTGCCGTGCATTGGAATATTTCGGGCAAACCAACAACATTTCCGTGGATACAAGAAGGCAACAAAAACGGCACAGTGCATCTTTAGACAAAGTAACCACACTGCAAATAAATAGTGCTGTCACGAGACTAAAATTTCAAACTCGATTTTGATACAAAGGAATAGAATCGATACTCAATACTGATTCTGATACCACAGCGATAATAAAAACTTACTGAATGTCACTTTCAACATTAAATCGTAGTACAGTGGTCCCTCGTTTATCGTGGGGGTCACGCTCTACAAATAACCCGCAAAATTAGGCGAAATCCACGAAGTATCAGCTTTATTTTCTATTATATATGTTTTAAGGCTGTAAAACCCCTCACCACACACTTTATACACTTTTCTCAGACAGGTATTAACATTTTCTCACATTTCTGTCTTGTTTAAACACTCTCAAAGTTCAAACCTTCGTATATTATTACATATTATATTATTATATCCCTGTTCCTCGATGATCTCTTCCCTGCTCCAGCGGTTTCCACAGAGAAACACTTAAGTCCAAAGTGTTTCTGAAATTTGTCGCTGCAGAATGTTTCATCGACATTGTGGGTTTTGTCGGGGAGAAAACTTGCAAACATACAGCACTTAAGAGTCACACTGAGATCGAACACTTATGTAAATTTGGCTGAACACATTCTGTACTGTACAGGAGACACGGAGGAGACTGATGGACAATGGTCTACAGTCCCTCAGCCAATCAGGACGCAGGACACAATACACGATCATACTCTGTAATAAAAGCATGGAAAATTGCACCAAAAAAAATGACGCGAAACAGCGAGGCCACGAAAGGTGAACTGCAATATTACGAAGGACTACTGTACTTTTTTTCCCATAGTAGTCCACGTATACTTGTCTATGTTCTGATACAGCTCAAGATCATTCTAAAGCTGTTCAGGAAAGGTTCATTTCTGACCTCTGAATGTGACTTTTGTAGTATTGATACACGTGCAAAGGAGTATCTAGTTCCAATACCAGTTTTAGTGTCGATTAGTATCTGATTTTTGAGTATTACTGACGAACCTGCACATAAACATAACACTATGCAAAGAACTATGCAACTTTCTTCGACGCAGCAAGAATCTCACATCTCAGCTGCATCCAAAAAATCTGACGAACCACGTGACAAGACGAGCCAATCAAAACATGCCATTATCCATTAGCCTAAATATCCACAAACTCATGAATTACCTCTATGCAAATCTCCATCTTCTGCTCTCTTCCCCACACACTTAAACCTGCCAACATTCTGCACTGTAATCAACCAGGTAATGCTCCATTCATGACTTATTCATCCCAAACACATTTGGCTCCAGCTGTTTGGCCACTCCACTGTCCCCTCTCGTCTTTCCCGGTCCTCCTCTTCCTCTTTAATTGCTTATTTCTGGCTGCGAGTGTCAAGCGGTCAGGGCCCCAAATCCAAACGTACAATTAGCCTCTGGTGTCATGTAGCGGATACGAGCTAACTTCTCTCTCTGCTCTACATGAAAGGACTTCACGTAACGCTACAGAGGCAAGGTCAACGGGTTATGAAAAAAATAAAAATGTTTCTGCAGGTGGGGAAGAAATACCAAGAGCAGGAGACGAAAAAACTTTACTTGCATCATTACCGAGAGAAAATCGTGTGTTCTGGAAGTTACCAACTAAAAGTATAATTTTTTTTTGTTGAAGCATTTTTCCAAACTTGTGAGACTATAAATTATTTTAACCTCTCACAGTTGCATCTGGGTGTTTCCTCCAGGAACTCCAGATCAACCTAAAACATACTCTATAGAGCAGAGAGCTACAATAAAATAAGAACTTTTTTTTTTTTTTTTTTATTTGGTTGGGACAGTGCATGTTAATGAACAGACATGACGTGACAGACATGAATGTAAACACGCCGGGTTATAGCCAGAGGCTAATTTCCACCCGTTGTCCCAAGGGGCTGGGGTAGGGGGGTTAAGTGTCTTGCCCAGGGACACAACGACAGCATTCATCTGTGAGGCTGGAATAGCACCGCCCAACCTTCGAGTCAGTGGATCTAACCACTCAACCAATGATGTTTATGTAGAGAGCGGGATTTGAACCGCCAACCTTCGGATCAGTGGACAAACACTCAACCTACTGAGCTACTGTCGCCCTTTAGACCAATACTAATTTCTAAATGCTAAAAAACATCAACGATAAGCTTTTCTAAATAAAAAGGTCTTTAGATTAGCTTTAAAAAAGTCCAGGCTCTGTGTGGCTCTGGGCAGGGAGGCTGGTCCAGAGTCGTGGTCCAGCTGAACAGAAGCTCGGTCCCTCATCGTACGGAGCCTAGTGGAGAGGACCTGAAGGAGCCACCTGAAGATCTGAGGGTGAGTTTGAAGATTGCAACGTGATCAGGTCTTGCAGTTAGTGGTGCCGGACCAGTGATGCATTTATGGGTCAACAGAAGGATTTTGTATTTGATCCGGGATGAAACAGGGAGCCAGTGCAGTGATTTGAGAATAGGAGAGATATGTTCAAATTTTCTGACTTCCATTAGGATTCTGGCGGCGCGCTGTTTTGAATGTATTGTAATTTTTTAATGTCCTTGGGAGGGACATCGATATGATTGCTTATTCGAAGTGATAAGGTTTAGGCACAGTTTTTTTTTTTTTTTTGATTAATTTTTTTTTTTTTTAAGTTGGGACAGGTTATAGGTAAGGCTATTGTTTGCTTAAGTTTAGAACAGGATCATGTTGAAGTGAGGAAATCAGTTATAGAAATGTTTTGAGTTCGTTAACATGTTAGCAGAAGTAACTACACATTTTTCTAAAACACCTTTAAGATCATTATATTTAGATTTTGCTGAAAAAATAAAATAAAATAAATTTAAAAAATCCAATCCTGATCTGGCCATTTTTTAGATTTAAAATTTTGCTTCCTGGTTGGAAATCATGACATCACGCTTGAAAATTCCTTAAGTGTTACCTAGCAACCATGTCGTACACTGGGCCAAAAGTCCTCTAATGGACACAGAAATGATGATGGAACAAATAAAAATATAAGGAAACAAAAGTTTAAGTATCTGAAAAAAAATTGTCTGTGCGTCCTGTAATTTTCAACAAATTTTTCAACTTTTCTTCCCAAATTGCTTCTTTATCGATGTAAAACTGTAATTTATATTCATAACAGGTATTATCCCACCTAATTAAGTCAAAATCTAAGAATCATAAAAACCTGTAAAAACAAATGTGTCACTTACAAGCCTTATCTCAACTTACACCAACAAATAAAAAAACACAACAGCCAAAAAACATAATATAATACTTTTACTTTTACGTCCATAGCTACAGATGCTAACACGTTACCACGGCAACCAGAGCTACGTAATAACTTCCGTCCCTCCAGACCCGACCATCAGTGCTAACTCTAGTTCTTCTGGTTTAAACAGCTTTTTAATATTTGTGAGATAACTTTTTCTGTCTTTCCTTATACAAAGCAATACTTCTTCTGTCCTCCAAAGTGCGTGCATGGCATTTTAATGTGTAATTCCAGGTGTAATAGACTGTCAGTGCCAGTGTAGAAAAGTTTTATGGGTGGAATTGTGCCGTTGTTTTTGCCCGAGGCTGAGTTTAATGAGAGACTTTGGCTGTTGCCGTCCCATAAAAAAGCAATAGAGGAGCATATGCAGCACACAGCAGCTCGTGAGGGGGCATATGTTCACCAGCCTCACTGCTCTATAAATATTTGGACGCTAATGTTTAATTAATCAGATGGAGGCTTGGCTTCTTTCCCTATTCTCCCTGTTTTTGTAATGCAAAGGCAGGTTTATATGGATTTACAGTGGATATGACAGGTACGACTAAGGCTTATTAAGACTGAACTAAATATCTTGCGTCGTTTTTCCAAGTTCCAGGCAATATTGGAGAAGTTTCTAATTTAACTTCCTGATTGGACACAAACATAGACAGTCGACAAGGGAGTTTGACGTCACCCATAGCGTTCGGCTCCAGAAAAATGAAGATCATCGAGGCTAGCGGTTATAGGAGCGAATTTGGAGCCGAATTCCATGTTTGGAATTCTGACTGCAAGTATCATAGCAACCAAAGAGCCAATTAGGAGTTAGGTTGTTGAAGGTAACGCCCCTTCCCGCTCACACCGCTTGTTTAGCACAGAGTGGACACTTAATAACGCTGTCAGTCAAACCTGTTGCCAACACTAGCAGGAGCAACCTCGAGGAAACACGGTGCCTGATTTGTCGGTTATTAATGTTCATATATTGATTTATGGACACAATAATGAAATAACAATACCAGGATCATGTAGAGCAGGTTATTATGAACTTTTTAAGACCAAAATGTCGAGCCTGACAGCAGCAGCAACAGAGAGGGGCAACAGTTTTTAATAGAAAGTGAACCGGAGTGACTCAATTGGGAACACAGCGGCTAACAGGTTAGCTATGTCCATTTGTATATACAGTCTATGTGCGAAACTTCACTTTTAAACTCTTTAAGACGGTTCCTTGCTAGCTATGTGTATTTTAAGGGTGCAGCTAATTCACGTTTCAGCACAAATTAATCTTATCAGGAGATGTTGCCCTAGCGTTACCTCAGAAAAGTAAAGAAATTGTCCTATTGATTTTAAATGGCAGCAGACGGCGCTAGCATTGTGGTAGCATGTAGCGAGATATTTCTACAATTTTGGGGCATTGGGCATTTTTATGTATTCCATGTGTTTTGTTTCAGTATTTGGTGTAATATATCCCAAAGTTGCATTTGCTCTTGTAGTTGTTGAACATTTAGTGACAGAACAGTTCTAATAAAATGAATGCTTGGTTAATGGATCTTGCCTCGATCTATTGGCAGCAGATGTGAAGTACAGAGGTCATTTACAAATATCAGATGGACGTGATTGACAGATAGATTAGCCAATCAGTGTCACACATTGGCTGTATGTATCAAAAGAATTACATTGCAAATGACCAATGAGCATTACTGAAATAAACACATTTGATTGGACGGTTTTGTTAAAGTTAGACCAGGAGGAGGTGGTGACCAGAGATCTTCTATACAGAAAAGTGTTGTCAGATACTAAAATCTCAACTTAAGGAACAGACTCGATACTCAATACAGATTTTGATGCCTTGATGATAATAAATAACACTTCTTTTTTAGACAATATGTGATTTTCGCAGTACTTTCTTTTATGTTCCCATGTGGTTTTATATCCCTCAGTCGTCCAGTAGGTTCCATAGTGGTCCATGGGTGTATATTAGTCTATGTGTCTTATGCTTGTTCTGATACAGCTCAAGATCATTCTAAAGATATTCAGGAAAGGTTAAATTCTGTCCTATGAATGTGACTTTTTTTAGTGGCTTGTTCAAATGAGTTTATAGTTTCAATGCTAGTTTTAGTATCGATTAGCGTGTGATTTTCGATCCTTTTGCCAACTCTAGTAGAAAATACAGAGTGAACCAGTCTGAATCCTGGGCAACTAAAATGGATGTCTCGATGGAGAGTTTGCATGGACATATTAAAAGTATTATTTAAAGAATAAACAAACAGACAGTAAAATGTTAACAGGGACAAAAGCCATAAGATACCGCAACTGTAAAATACACCAAGTCCTGATAGGTTGTCCCAGTGCGATTAAATAGGTCAAAAAGGACAGATTTCACTAGAGACAAAACAGTTCCCTGGTCACAATCACAACTCAACTACAATCACGTCTTCCCAACATGAAAGTTAACAGCTTTTTATTCTTTTTTTTTTTAACTTTGTACGATGTTACGACATTGTTCCCTCATCAAAAACCTGACGAGGTAGATGTACAACGACTTCACAAACCTGATGTGATGTGCAGTAGTTTCATTAGCGGGATGCGCACTGATTGTGTTGTGATAGCGCTCTGAAGGTGGTGTGACTTAGCCCGTAGAGCAAAGGGAGGGGAGACTCAGAGCATACAAAGCTAACACGGCTATCTAAATGTTAGCAAAAATACACAGAGACACTTACTTTCATGTTAAATTAGCGTTAGAATACGAGCTAGCATAAATACGTTTGCTCTAACCATGTGTTCTCATTTAAACTCCGTCTCCATCGTCTTCATTACAGCAGACACGATGCTTTCAAAGACGCTCTGACATTTAAGAACACAAGATGTTTATGAATGATGCAGTTCATTCACTCAGGGACAGTCTGCACCAGCCAACCTGTTACACAAGGACAAACAAGACCTACGCTGGTTTTTTTTTTTGTGTGTTTTTTTTTCAATGCTCTTGTATGAATTATGCATGTGCGTTGACTCTGCCGTTGGTTCAAATGGTAGGTGAAGACGAGGACACAAAGGGCTCGAGGTGTGATCTATGTTCATTCCGGCGTTTTAGAATCTAAAACAATGATGAAATTGTATGAAATATATTCTCCTATTCAGTCATATCTCTGTGCACAGTCCACGGCGAACAGGCCACGCACCTGTCCCTGAAAAAGCATGTGGCGGGTTAGACTACGTCATTATAGTTAAGATTTTATCAAAAAATCTCACCTATTGATACTCTGCAGTTGATTTCATTAACGTTTCCTGGGGGTGTGATGCTAACTAGAGGCTCTGCTCGGTTTACGGCTGTGTTAAAGTTTAATCTGACCTTTGTTTAAGCATAGACTGGACATAGCTAACCTGCTAGCATCACGTTCCAAATAGGAAGTGAGCATGACGCACCCGGCTACATCGAGTCTCATCATTTTGGTCTTAAAATGTTTGTATTAACCCGCTCTACATGATCCAGGTGTGTTTATTCCATTATTGTGTCCGCAAATCAAGATATGAACATTAATAACAGACGAATCAGCCGCCTTCTTTCCCCGAGGTCACTCCCGCTAGCGTTAGCAACAGATTTGATTGACAGCGTTGCTAAGCGGCCGCTCCCTGCTAAACCAGTGATGCAGGCGGAAAGGGGCATTACCTTCAACCGTCCTCATTGGCTCTTCGGTTGCTATGATACTCGAGGTCGGAATTCCAAATATGGAGCACGACTCCAAATTCGCCGCTATATCTGCTCTAGCCTCGATGAGCTTCATTAGACGGGAGCCGAACGCTATGGGTGACGTCACTTAGTCCACTTCTTTATACAGTCTATGGTTTTAACACAGTCTGACCAGAAAGGACTGATTACACTGGAACAGGTGATCTGATTTGTGCTAACTAACATTCGCTAACCTTTTTTTTTTCCCTACTTTTTAGTTTATATTTTAACTTCCTGGTTGGACACAGGCACCAGTAGCGGCAATTTCATAACTAGTTACCTAGCAACCATAAAGTTACCAAGCGCCAAAACTTGTCAGAATAAAATGATTAGACTCAAAATTAAACTACTACACTGTTATTTTGTTAAATGAAGGGTTAAACAGCCTGAAAAATGCCTTCCTTGCACATTAATTGTCCTCGCATTTTGAGCAGAGTTTTCAGTATTCAGCGCTACTTCCTGTATTTTTGTACTTTTTAAAAAAATTTTCAATATTTTTTTTCCCCACAAACTGCCACTTTACTGATGTAAAACTGACAAAAATATACCCAAAACATTAGGGTTGACAGAGGATCACAATTTATACTTTGCAGCTGATGTAATTGACATTTCCTGGGGGTGTGATGTTAACTGGAGGCACTGCTCTGTCTGAAGTCACAGGACCATGAACGCTTATATCGATCACAGGCTCCTGAAAATGTGTTATTCAAATCTATTTTGTATTTAGTTTTCAGACCATGTTAAAACTGTTTTGTTTTGTTTTGTTTGATAATGACACTGAAAATTCTGCTGAAAACTCTGCGATAGACATATATGTAGAACACCTCCAGTCTGATGTCACTGCAAAGTATCAAAACGGTTCTGTTTAGCCGTGCATATGACAGAAAGGTTTTTATTCTGCACTGTTCTCTTTTAATGTTAATTTAATGATGATGATTGTATTGTGATTTTAATGTCTTTCTTATTCTGTGAAGCATTTTGAATGACTTTGTGTATGAATCGTGCTACACAAATACACTTCCTTCGCCTTGTGTTTAAGTTCCTCAGCTAAGGCAGAGTAACCAAGCCTGGCTCAGGATCTGGAGATGGGTGTGCGCTGCTTGACAGGTTGTCCCAGGAGGGTAAATGAGAGGGAAACAACTTCGAGAGGGTAAATGAGAAGAGGAAACAACTATAACAGGGTTAAAAGCTCTGAAAAGTCAATTCTGCATAACAGCTCTGGTCTTTAATATGTCGAGGTAAATGTACTTCAGTCACGCTTGAGTATTCGCATATGGAAGCTGGGTAAAGTGCATTGCCAAACGACACAACAGCAACAGCCTAACATGGACTTTGACTTTCAACGTCACTGATACGTGCTTGTACTTTGATTTCAATTCGTTTAAGAGCAAATTTGATCGACCAGGCAATCAAAACGGTTCCACAACGACTGACATATGGGCCATACCGGCGTGATCCTCCGCAGCTGATTATAAAATGCGATCGCTCATCTTTGACATTTACCACAGCCCGCCGCTTTTTCCGATCCTCGCCAAATACGATTCGACCTTTAAATACTCAATTGCACCTGCGAAGGGGGATCAAATCTGTCACACGCCGCTCCGCAGAATATCACACATGACACCCGACTATCATTAGCTAACCCTGATTCTGGAGATTTGCGCTCCAAACGATAGCCCGGTGTCACATTACAGACTGCGCAGGGCAAATGTATTAACATGATCCACGTTGTCATAGCGCCACAGACAGAGGGGGCATTATGCGAGACCCACATCGGGGACCGGCTGATAGAGTAGCCTTTAAATGCCTCCGAATCGGTCCATCTCCACGGTTGCCATAGCGACGAGTGTCCTACATATGTATGATGCGCACATGTAAGTTTCGTGACCCGATAAGAGTTTATTGTGCATAAACAAAGCCGACAGTTCAAGGCGATGCGTCGAATCCCGCTCGCCGCACGCGCTCGAATACTGTTTTACTACCCAGCATGCCGTGTTCCTCGCAGCCGCCCCCAGTTAAAGATCCGATTTTACGCGAAATTGACTCGTGTGAGGTTTAAGTCAAGTTGGAAAATTGTTACGACATCAAAAAATACCCGGAGTTGTGTTTTGTTTCATTCACACACGTCGACATCTCCAAAGTTCAAAATGCTCTGTTCCACCTTGTGATGTCATGAAGTGGTAGTTTTCAAGCTAACCTTTAACGTTTGTTCAGTAGAGATCAGGGCTGAAATTATCCAAATGATTCTAGTGAAGATGTTTGGAGTTTAAAAACACAGTGGAGCACTCCCTTCCTGTAGTACCATGTGACATCACAAGGTGGAACAGCCTAAATATGCAGAGTTTGTGCGTTAATGAAACAAAACACAACTCCAGGTCTGTTTTTGACGAGGAAACAACATTGTAACATACTGTAGATCGGAAAATAACGTGATATGGACTGAAAACTAAAAGCTTTGAGAGTTTATTACGTCCCGGCCTTTAGACATTTCACTGTATATATACTGTATATTTTAATGTGATATTAGACACAATACAAACTATAAAAGACATTAGACATTTTAACTTGAGGGAAGAGTGAGTGCATACATCCAGGTTTGAACAGGGTGACAGTAAGAATGTGTGTGTTTATGGGTAGGTAAGTAATAAAACAGAAAAGAAAAAATTAAGAAAAAAAAGGGAAAGGGCGGAAGAAAAAAAATAAATTTAGTGAGGTTTTTTTTTCCTTCATTATTATTATTATTATTATTATTATTATTATTATTATTATTATTATTATTATTATTATTATTATTATCGTTATTTAATTATTTTTATTTTTTTCAGTCCTCTCTTTTGATTGTTTCCTTACCCCGATCTCATTTTTCAAAAGAGCCAAATTTCTTTCTAATTCGTGTCCATTTTTACACTGATAAACCCTCAGCCCTGCAGTGAGAGATTTGTGCCCATCATAATGACAGTTAGTGTTTTAATTATTATATTTGAATTATTAGCATCATTTATATTATGCATCATTTCAATGGGTAAAGCACTCTCACTTTGAACCTTTTTCAACACATTTAAACCTTGGTCTTTTCTGTCTGTGATAAATTTGCAGATAAAATGAGTACTCACATTGGCTTTTGTCATATAAATAAAAGAGAGAGCCAGTCTTTCAAACGGCTCTTCAATGTGAAAAATCAAAAAAAGGTCCCATTAAAGAGCCAAAAGTCCCATTGCTAATTATTATTAAATTTGAACTGAGAACCGATCAGAAATCAGGATACAGCCCTCTTTGACAAAAAGGCAAACTGAAGTTCATGCGTTTTTAGATCTAGTATGTTGAACTAGTTTTACTGTATGTTCATTATAGATGGATTGTACAGAAGAAAGCACAACTATGACGGCTCTGTACTGTTGTCAGAGGAGTGGTATGTTAGCTATGTACCACATGTACTGTATGTACTTTACGAACCAAGAAGTGAACGAAGAGGGACAGTCCCCGTCTGCGTTCCCCCATAGGGACGCTTGTGTTTACATGACAGCACAAAAGGATCGAACGAGGAAGTCGGAGGCTGTACATAATGTGTGAATTCTCTGTTAGTCCTCTGGTTTTTTTACAGGTGATGAGAGATAGAAGATGTCTGACTTCATCTAATGTGAAGTATATTTAACACTCAAAATGTACTTTGTAATTTGCAGTAATGAAAGAAATGTAAAGGAGCACGGTGTAACTTTTTGGTGGCTGTTTGCCCTGCCCCTTGAACATTCCATAGTATTGTTTATTTAATTACAGGTGTTTTTACTTTTATTCATTGTTCATAAATACATTAAAGCTATAGTATGTAACTTTTTGCCCGAAATACAGACTATAATATATGTAATAATATAATAATGTTTTTGGTTTTTTTTCTTGTTCTTTTTTTTTATAGATGCTTTTATTGTCCTTATGTATGTATAAAGAAGTGGACTAAGAGAGTGGACATGTCACCCACAGCGTTCAGCTCCAGTCAAATGAAGCTCATTGAGGCTAGAGCAGGTATAGGGGCGAAGTTCCATATTTAGAATTCTGCGAGTATCATAGCAACCAAAGAGCCAATCCAGAATGAGGCTGATGAAGGTAACGTCCCGTCACCACCCGCACCCCTGGTTTAGCATGGAGCGGTGTGCTTAGCAACACTGTCAATCAAACCTGTTGCTAAGGCTAGCAGGAGTGACCTCGGGGAAAGAAGCCACCAGATTAATCTGTTATTAATGTACATATCATGACTTACAGACACAATAGCAAAATAAAAACAGGAACTTGTAGAGCGGATTAATACGAACATTTTAAGACCAAAATGACGAGGTTCACTGCAGCAGTTACAGAGAGAGGGGAGACAGTTTTTCAGAGTAAATTGAATTCAAGCCAGAGTTAGTGGAGTTGGAAGCAGGCCCATGATCACTTCCTATTTGGAACATGGCAGCAAGCAGGTTAGCTATATATATATATATATATATATATATTATATATATGTACACTTGAAGAGAAGCAGGCCTTTAGTTTTTGCACTGACTGAATTAATTATGGGTAGATCTCCGTTTATTTTTTGTTTGTGTTGTATTTTGAACATGAAAAAGAGTCTAAGTGCTCTCATTGGGTTCCCCTCCATAAACAAAGATAAAGAAAGAAAGGAAGTAGTTTTGTAAAATATCAGAATAAAGAATGGGGAAAATCAGACACAGCAAATCTCATCTTTCCTCGATGCTAATTTGGGCAGTACTCCTGTCAGATCATTGCTCCATCACAGAAACTCTCTCTGATTGGCTGTAGAAGTCTGTCTCATCACTGAGCTGGTTTTCTCAAGTTCCACAGTAAATGAACGGATAAGGACTGGCAGATTGTCTCCATGGAGATAGACAAGTTTAATGCCAAACAGAGGAACATTTATAGGAAGTCTTTATTAAGCAGGTGGCACACCGTCTAGGCCTTTGAAACACGGTGTATTGTTACAGAGAAATATTGCTAAATGATAATATTAAAACAACTTCATGCAACTGACACAATTAAAATAAAGCAGGAGAATCCCAGTCAACTTATTTTTAAAAAATATTGTATCATTAAAATGTCAGAGCTGTGATAAATACATAGTAGAATGAAGCGATAATTAGCCACAGAAGTGATCCATTCTACCCTCTACAGCTCAAATCTTGTCACGTTACTTAAAAATGACAAAAATCTCCCAATTTTTGCAAAGAAATTGTACACACGATAAATTGAGCCCCAAAATATATTGTTCCAGCTTTCGTATGTTGAACGATAAGTTGATATAGTGACTACTGTGACAGGTCTAATACCTTTAAATGCTCCTTTAAATGACACGGGACCTATTTGTGCTACAGTGTTAATTTAGTCTTTTGTCTTAATTAAGGTCAAGACGATGGTTTCAGTAAAAATTGTTCTTTGTAAATTATGTTAAATCTGGAGCTTTATTTGGAGTGATTCATGCATGTCTGAGTGATCTTTATTCTTCTGTGTTCAAGATGCCATTGCTCCGTTTAGTCCTGGTTTAGTCCTGGTTTAGTCCTCCTGATTTAGTCCTCGTTTAGTCCTGGTCTGGTCCTGGTTTAGTCCTGGTTTAGTCCTGGTTTAGTCCTGGTTTAGTCTGGTTTAGTCCTGGTTTAGTCCTGGTTTAGTCCTGGCTTAGTCCTGGTCTAGTCCTGGTCTAGTCCTGGTCTAGTCCTGGTCTAGTCCTGGTTTAGTCCTGGTGTAGTAGTCCTGGTTTAGTCCTGGTTTAGTCCTGGTAGTTAGTAGTCCTGGTCTAGTCCTGATTTAGTCCTGGTTTAGTCCTGGTTAGTCCTGGCTTAGTCCTGGTTTAGTCCTGGTTTAGTCCTGGTTTGGTCCTGGTCCTTAGTCCTGGTCTGGTCCTGGTTTAGTCCTGGTTAGTCCTGGTTTAGTCCTGGTTTTAGTCCTGGGCTTAGTCCTGGCTTAGTCCTGGTTTAGTCCTGGTTTAGTCTGGGTCTGGTCCTGGTCTAGTCCTGGTCTGGTCCTGATTTAGTCCTGGTTTAGTCCTGGTTTAGTCCTGGCTTAGTCCTGGTTTAGTCTGGGTCTGGTCCTGGTCTAGTCCTGGTCTGGTCCTGATTTACTCCTGGTTTAGTCCTGCTCTGGGGTCCTGGTCGAGTCCGGGTCTGGTCCTGGTTTAGTCCTGGTTTAGTCCTGGTTTAGTCCTGGTTTAGTCCTGGTCTAGTCCTGGTCTGGTCCCTATTTAGCCTGGTCTAGTCCTAGTTTTGTCCTGGTTTGGTCCTGATCCAGCCATTGCCTGGTCCTGGTCTGGTCCTGGTTTGGTCCTGGTCTAGTCTTGGTCCAGTCTAAGTATAGTTCCTGGTTTAGTCCCAGTTTGTTGTGGGTTATGTGAATGCAATTTATAAAACTTTTTTTTTTTTTCATTTGTAAATGTTTAAGACGTGGTGTTGGGAGTGCAGCTTTAAATGACACCACTTTTCCAGAGCTTTTAACCACGTTATAGTTTTTTCCTTCCCATTTACCCTCTGAAGTTGCATGTTTGAGTAATCTCTATTCTACTGTTTTCTAGACGCCATTGCTCCGATAAACCCCTACTTTCCACTATCACCGGCATACGCCCACTGCTCTGTGATGACGTTTAAAGTGACGTCATCTCCAACTAATTTATTTTATTAAGTCGTTTTAGATCAATGCTGCAATTTACAATGTGCAGATTATAACATAGTGATACACAGGTGGTATGGATATGATATAGCAGACAAAAGTACAGTATGTCTTCTTAAAAAAGCTCGTAACCAACAGGAAACAGAGGCACATTGTGATGAAAGAGCGTCATATTAAAGGTATGCCTGCACTAAACTTGTCAGAAAGATGTCAGAGATCTGAGACGATACTCAAAACTCGCCTAAACAAAGGTCGCCCTGGAGCTTTTACTTTCCCCGTCACTTATTTTTGTTTCCTGCTTCCAGCTCTTGACAGTATAAATGTGTCCAGACTTTCTCAACGCCACAGTGACTCCAGAGCTGTAACGGTAAGTCTCTCTATCACAGCTCTCTGCTCACAAAACCTTCTTATGTCTATCCCTGTTCAGATGGCTCTACGTGGACTTCTGATTGTGCTGGGCTGTTTGGCCACGGCTGAAGCGTTGACTTTTCCAGATGTGATGAGAGCTCCATCTGTATGAACCTAACCCTGGTCTGGTCCTGGTCTAGTCCTGGTTTATGGTTTAGTCCGAGTTTGGTCCCCATTTGGCCCTAGTCTCGTCCTGCTCTAGTCTAGTCCTGGTTTGTTCCTGGTCTGATCCTGGTCTGAGTCTGGTCTAGTCTTGGTTTAGTCCTGGTCTGGTCCTGGTCTAAGCCTGTTCTACTCCTGGTTTAGTCCTGGTTTAGTCCTGGTCTGGTCCTGGTCTGGTCCTGGTCTGGTCCTGGTCTAGTCTTGGTTTAGTCCTGGTCTGGTCCTGGTCTAGTCTGGTCTGGTCTGGTCCTAGTCCTGGTCTGGTCCTAGTCCTGGTTTAGTCCTGGTCTGGTCCTAGTCTAAGCCTGGTCTAGTCCTGGTTTAGTCCTGGTCTGGTCCTGGTCTAGTCTTGGTTTAGTCCTGGTCTGGTCCTGGTCTAGTCTTGATTTAGTCCTGGTCTGGTCCTGGTCTAGTCTTGGTTTAATCCTGGTCTGGTCCTGGTCTAAGCCTGGTTTAGTCCTGGTCTGGTCCTGGTCTAAGCCTGGTCTAGTCCTGGTTTAGTCCTGGTCTGGTCCTGGTCTAAGCCTGGTCTAGTCCTGGTTTAGTCCTGGTTTAGGTCCTGGTCTGGTCCTGGTCTGGTCCTGGTCTGGTCCTGGTCTGGTCCTGGTCTAGTCTTGGTTTAGTCTTGGTTTAGTCCTGGTCTGGTCCTGGTCTAAGCCTGGTCTAGTCCTGGTTTAGTCCTGGTCTGGTCCTGGTCTAGTCTTGATTTAGTCCTGGTCTGGTCCTAGTCCAAACCTGGTTTAGTCCTGGTCTGGTCCTAGTCTAAGCCTGGTCTAGTCCTGGTTTAGTCCTGGTCTGGTCCTGGTCTAGTCTTGATTTAGTCCTGGTCTGGTCCTAGTCCAAACCTGGTTTAGTCCTGGTCTGGTCCTAGTCTAAGCCTGGTCTAGTCCTGGTTCAGTCCTGGTCTGGTCCTGGTCTAGTCTTGGTTTAGTCCTGGTCTGGTCCTGGTCTAGTCTGATTTAGTCCTGGTCTGGTCCTGGTCTAGTCTTGGTTTAATCCTGGTCTGGTCCTGGTCTAGTCCTGGTTTAGTCCTGGTCTGGTCCTGGTCTAGTCCTGGTTTAGTCCTGGTCTGGTCCCAGTCTAGCCTTGGTCCAGTCCAGGTATAGTTCTGGGTTTAGTTCCGCTTTAGTCCAAATTTAGCTGTGGTTTATGTGGATGCAGAAAATAAAACTCTTACTTAATTTGGAAATGTTTAAATATATCCTATTTTTTATAATCACAGGGGGCAGAGGGCGACCAGGGTGAGTACAACCAAGTCACAGTTTTGTTTTTATGACTCACTAGACGATAGTTTGCATGATTTCTATTGGTTGTTTCTTGAAGGCTGCGCTGACGGCTGGACTAAGTTTGAGTCTCGTTGTTTCAAGCTCTTCAATGAGAAAAAGTCCTGGACCGATGCAGAGGTAATAAGAAAAAGTCACAAACATGAACATAATAATAGGGCTGACGATTTAAAGGTCCAGTGTCAAAAACAGACCTGGAGTTGTATTTTGTTTCATTCACGCAAGTTTGAGCATCTAACTTTTACCTTGTGTCGGTAATTCCAGGGCTGAAATTATCCAAATGATTCTAGTGAAGGTGTTTGGAGTTTAAAAACACGGTGGAGCACTTCCTGTATGACCACATGATGACATCACAAGGTGGAACAGAGTGTTTTTAGTTTAACAGAAGAACTAAATGTGCAGGTTTGTGTCTTAAACATGTGTGAATGAAACAAAACACTACTCCAGGTCTGTTTTTGATCAGGAAACAGCATTAGAACATAGATCAGAAAATAGCGTAATATGGGACCTTTAATAATAATACTAATAACAGTAACCACCTCTTCATTCCATAGAAAAGCTGCCACTCTCTTGGTGCAAACCTGCCCTCCATCCACAGCCTGGAGCAGAACGCTTTCGTCGTGGACATGATCGTAAAGGGCACTGGGGGAAACAGTCACACCTGGCTGGGAGGGACTGACGCTGTGGAGGTAATGGAAACCAGTGTTGTCACCATACAAGATACTAGAACGTCATTTTCAACATTAAATAATAGTGTTTTATTCCCATGTGGCCTTCATCAGTCGTCCATAGTGCTCCCTGGGTGTATACTAGTCTATGTGTCCTGTACTTGTTCTGATTCAGCTCCAGATCATTCTAATTCTGTTGATGTGACTTATGTAATATCGATATCTGCTCAAATAAGCATAGCCTCAATACAAATTTTACTATCGATAGGTTTGCCAAAAGTATCGACACTTAATACAAAAATGTGGTCACAGTCTTCAGGCTCTAGTCCCGTCTTCAACACTTTTAAACTTGTGATTCCTTGTGATATTGACAGGAAGGGAAGTGGCTGTGGAGCGATGGATCTGTTTGGGACTTTTGGGCCCTCGTCAGGCTCACAGCCGGATAACGCTGCAGGGATAGAGCACTGCCTCATGATGAACTGGGACGGTATGGGACCTCACACTTTTTAAATAATAATAAATAATAAAGTTCTGTTTAAAAGATATGAATAAAACCAGTCAAATACAGTGTCTCAGATGCCAACCCTCTAGTAAAATCCAGTGGATGAACAGTGTGGAGCGCTCAGGTCTGAAAGGATCAAATCAAAGACTCTCCTGTATTTGCTGATAAAAGCAGCTCATTTAAACCTTGAGGAAGGCAGTTTCTGTACTGTGGAGGGCTCTAAAACCACATGGAAGTTTCACAAATATGCTGTTTTCATTCATAAAATCAAAAAATTTCTGGAAACAAAACTTGAAACAAAATCTGAGGTGTTTAAATTGGGTTTCGTTAAAAGAAATGCTTAAAATGCAGGTCCCAACACTGAAAACATGTTTGACAAGATTGGCGGGGATGACACATACACTCATGTGGATGACTTCATAAAACATCAGATAAAAAGGACAGAGATAAAGGGATAAATACAAGTGTTAAAAGAATTCAAAGCATTAAGAGTTGGGTCCACAAATCACGGAGAAGACACTGAACTAGGTCTGAAGCTCCTGACTCATTAAAGGGGACATATTTAACCCTTTAATGGTGTTACCTCATCATTAGCTGACTCAGAGTTGTACGAGTTTGATCTGCAGGTTAAGGTTAGGTTATGGTCCACCTCATGTGTTGATTACAGCTGCTCAAGCATCAGCCCCTTTGCTTTAAGTACCCTCATGATCAACAGTACTTTTAGGTTTAATATTTGCCCCATGAAGGCAGCAGATGAGTAAAAGTCTTTTTAAACACTCGATTATATACTACTATAAAAGAATGTCTCGCTCCTGTCTCTCGTTCATGCCTGTGTGCTTTTCGTAGCTCCCATGTGTGATTTCGTCACCTAAAACAGACAGAAAATGAGATTTACTTTTATCAAATGTCCTGGGGGAGGACCCTCAGACCCCCTCATATGTTCCTTTATGTCTGTCGCGCTCTCTCTCTTTTTTTGTTATACTGCTATTGGTCCCTAAGCTCATCCGCACCTAGGCACAAAGTTTTGCTGCACACCTAAAAGTAATTCCTAAAGAAGCAGATTCACACTGCACATTAATCCAATACAAAATCCCATTGTGCCTTAAAAGATTCTATATAAATTCTTTGCGTTGTATTATCTGTAAACCCAACCACTTCTCTCTGAAAACAGCAACGTTTTGGAACGACGCCCCAAACGCCTGGTCTCTGGTCTACATCTGTGCCAAAGATGCTCTGCAGCCGACGCCCGGACCCAAGGCGGTGTCCCTGACTCTGGAGGGGTTCGACTGCCACTGCACCCCCCAGAAAAAGTGACCACTGCATCTGTGATCGGACGAGCGGCACATCCACTCGCTGTTTGTGATCAAGTTGAAAGCTGAGATGGAGCTTTTGTTTTCTTTGCGATTAAACTTCTTTTTTCTCAGCATCACCCCAGTGTTATGTGCCTTATATCTCAGTTCTCTTGAAAACACGATTAATTTGTTTATTTCTGATCAAGACCATGATAGAACTAATCAGGATTTTGTACTGATGCCTGTTTAAATGCATATCTAGTTTTAATACTAGTTTCAATATATCTAGTTACAGATTTTTTTAACAACCCTATCTGTTGAAAAAAAAAAACCAAAAAACGATCCTCATCCTACAACTTACAACTTTCAATGTCCTTGACCTTACTAGAACTATTAAGGAAAAGTCCTGTACTTATACCTGTTCAAATGTGTATCTCTTTCTTTTTGTCATTTAAGTATAGACTAGTTTTGTAACAGTACTAAAATTTTCGGTCTCGATTTTGAAACTAAGGAATATTCTCAATAACTGCTTCTCAATAACAAAATCTTGCTCTCGACACAAACATCACTGGTGGAGCGGTCAGATCCATTGACCCACAGGTTGGCGGCGCGATTCCAGCCTCACAGATGAACGCTGTTGTTGTGTCCTTGGGCAAGACACTTAACCCACCTCACCCCCAGTGTCTGTGTATACATGTGTGAGTGGTTCCTTGATGTAAAGTGCTTTGAAGATGGAAAAGCGCTATATATAAAAATGTGACCATGCTTAAAGCTGAACAAACTAACTTTGGCAGTAGCACTCCCCCTACAGGTTGCTTGTGATAATGCACTTTCGTAATAACAACCCGATACATTTTAAAACCATTCCACTACTCAAAATGCCGTCAGTATCCAACTCCAAACCCAGTCCGCAGTCATCACAGTCAATGACCCTACGGTATTGGTCTCTTTACACACCTGCAGCAGCATGAGGCCCCGGAGCCCCGCTGAGCCAACGCCGCTGTCTGTCCACGTCCTCACATCTCTCTCAATTGATACTCTGCAGCGATATCAAACTGGCGGTGTTCTACATGAATGTATATGGCAGAATGTTTAGCAGTTACCATGGTGACACAACGCACACATTAGCAAACGCAGCTTGTGACTAATGCGATTTGAGCGGGACTCGTTTAACAGCACGGATCATCTTACCTCTCGTAGTTTCAGCTAAGTCGCTTCTTTCCGGTCGGATTAAAGTCTAACAAAGCCTCAGACAGAGCAGTGCCTACAGTTAGCATCACGCCCCCTAGGGAATGTTGAGGACGTCAGCTGCAAAGTATCAATTGTTCCAACTCAAAACCTGGGGGGTAGAAGCTCGTTGGTTGACTTAGATGTGAGGTTGGTTAGGAGTCGCTCCACTAAATGAGGCGTCTGTGGCTTAAAGCTGCTCCCGCTCACCCTCGTTTTGTCTGTTTGGGAGAGGACGCTGTTGAGACGCATTTGTAACGAGGAGCGAGTTGTCGAGGAAGCGGCCGTGTCAGTGGGGGGCAGGGCGATTCAGGGACAGAGCTTTTAATGAGACGCTCAAATGGATTTCTTCACACAAGTTGATTGCCGGAGTCTTCACAAACGGCATTTATTTGTAGACCAAATACCAAATGTCACGCAGTTTAACAGTGGATTGGCATTTAAGTCCATTTGAGCAGCTTTTCCAAAAGTGACTTTTAGACTTCACCAACTGTAAAATAAAACTGAGGGTTTTACTTAATAGTTTATTGACGATATAGAGGAGAAGAAGTAGTAGTAGTAGTGGTAGTTTAATAGTAGTAGCAGTAGTGGTAATAGTAGTATAGTAGTAGTAGTAGTAGTAATGGTAGTAGTAGTAGTTTAACAGTAGTAATAGCAGTGGTAGTGATGGTAGTAGGAGTAGTCGTGGTGGTTACAGTAGTAGTAGTAGTAGTAGTAGTAGTAGTAGTAGTAGTAGTGGTAGTTTTATATTAGAAGTGGTAGTAGTAGTAGTAGTGGTAATAGTAGTTGTGGTAATAGTAGTAGTAGTAGTAGTAGCAGTGGAACTAGTAGTGGTAGTGATTATAGTAGTAATAGTAGTGGTGGTAGTAGTAATAGTAGTAGTAGTAGTGGTAGTGATTATAGTAGTAATAGTAGTGATGGTAGTAGTAATATTAGTAGTAGTAGTGGTAATAGTAGTTGTGGTAATAGTAGTAGTAGCAGTGGAACTAGTAGTGGTAGTGATTATAGTAGTAATAGTAGTGGTGGTATGGTATAGTAGTAGTAGTAGTGGTAGCAGTGGAACTAGTAGTGGTAGTGATTATAGTAGTAATAGTAGTGATGGTAGTAGTAATAATAGTAGTAGTAGTAGTAGTAGTAGTAGTAATAGTAGTAGTAGTAGTAGTAGCAGTGGAACTAGTAGTGGTAGTGATTATAGTAGTAATAGTAGTGATGGTAGTAGTAATAGTAGTAGTAGTAGTAATAGTAGTAATAGTAGTGGTAGTGATTATAGTAGTAATAGTAGTGGTGGTTGTGGTTGTAGTAGTGGTAGTAATAGTAGTAGTAGCAGTAGTGGAACTAGTAGTGGTAGTGATTAAAGTAGTAATAGTAGTGGTGGTAGTAGTAGTGGCAGTAATAGTAGTAGTAGTAGTAGTTGTAGTAGTGGTAGCAGTCATAGTAGCACACAGCAAAAACAAGCACAATGTTTTCTTTAATTTTAATTCAAGTTATTGGTCCTAAATTTAAAAATACTCACCGCACCTGCTTTTCGATATTAAGTCTAATATCGCGTATTAATTGGTTAATTGACGCAGATATTAAAACTGAAAGCTGGCACCAAACCAACTACATTTTTTCTATACAGTTGGTTTGAAGACTTTTGGCCGATACCAAAGAGGAACAGAGTCTTGTTACGCAGCGAAATATCAAAATATCTCACAAAAGTCAATCTCGCCAATGAAACGTCCATCTCATTACTACTAGATGTTCTGTTTAATGTAGAGCTTGAGCACCACTGGATTCCTCTGTCTAATAATCCCCCTATACCTCCTATAGACCTAACAGAGCCTGGCTAACAAGACTGGGGTCTCCACTTTCTTTATTACACCGGTCCACACCAGCTTTCACACATGTTCAGATCCTCCTCTCGCCTTTAAACTCTGCTGTTAAGTCCACTACACTCAGAGAAATCTGCCAGACAGCCAATCGAATGGAGGGTTTTATGGATCAAATGTCTCACTGTGAAACGGGCCAGTCTTAACAAGTAATTGAGATTTTGTAGACATCACGGTCAAGACTTTCCAAATGTGGTAAAAAAAAAATCTGTATGCAGGAGATTCCAAGGCTTCCAAGAGACTGTCCATGCGTATCTATAGAAGGTTGAATTGGGTGTAAGATGTGCGGTCGAGTGTTTTGACAAGTTAGCAAAGTGAGGTGAGGATCAGTTTCCTTTGTGGGCAATAGTGTGCATAATCTGGGTTAGTTAATTAAAAGCGTACTGTGTAGCTTTGCTGATGGAGGGTTGGCTACCAGTAGTCTCCATGGAGATCTTACTGCTTTGACTAGAATGAAACAGAGCAGTGAGGCCGCAAAGCCAAGTTACACGCCAGATCTGGGGAGAGGCAACGTTTTTAGCAACAAAACGCCTGTAATTGACTAAGCAGGAAGATTAGTTTAATGCCATACTGTGGAACATTTAAGGTATAGCGACAACATCTCCATGGAGACAAGCACGTATGGATCCTTCACCCAAAAAGTTACCAAAAACAGTTCTGTTCAGATATGTTTAATGCCATACTGTGGAATATTTAAGGCACAGCGACAACATCTCCATGGAGACAAGCACGTATGGACCCTTCACCCAAAAAGTATCCAAAAAAGTTGTGTTCAGATATGTTTAATGCCATACTGTGGAATATTTAAAGCACAGCGACAATATCTCCATGGAGAAAATCAAGTATGGAAGCTTCCCCCAAAAAGTTACCAAAAAAAAGTTCTGTTCAGGCAAGTTTAATGCCATACTGTGGAACATTTAAGGCACAGTGACAACATCTCCATGGAGACAAGCAATTATGGACCCTTCACCCAAAAAGTATCCAAAAAAGTTGTGTTCAGATATGTTTAATGCCATACTGTGGAACATTTAAGGCGCAGTGATAACATTTCCATAGAGACAAGCAGGTATAGACCCTTAACCCAAAAAGTTTCCCAAAAAAATCTGTTCAGATTAAAACATTTTTACACACAAAATTTCCAGGGATATTGAGTCGACTTTGCTACTTCTCTATCACCAACAATGTGTAAAAAAAAATTAAAAAGTTACACAAAAAAAACCCTTTGAAACATGTTTACTGGAGCCAATTTTTCCAGTCTTCATTGTGAAAACACCAGCCACTTTTTACCTGAAAAACCTTTGTAATAAATCCACATACAGTTGAAAATCAGCAATTTTTTCCATCCCTTCGGAAAACATCTCTCTTGCTCCGTTGTAAGACTCACTGACATTGCGAGTCTCTGCTTGTCGGATTTCTGACCACTCTTGGGGAACTGGCGATGTGTATATAACGCTATTCCGGCTACAGTACTCCTAATCCCCAATCACAACGGACCAATTAGGCTCTACCTGGGATTATGTAGTGATTTCTCATGACTAGCAGTAGCTTTAGCCCTGTACAAACCAACAGTGCATACGGCTCTAGACTTTACACTTCACGGCTAAGACGATGGGTCTCGAGAATTAACTGTTGATAGCTTCGTCGTTGTTGATTCTCTTAAACCGCAGGCGCCTCATTTGTACCTTTCCGGTGGCTTTACAAATGGAGGACTTAGAGATTTGCATTGCCTTACTTTACCGGGCCGTAGTCCCCCAGAACACTAGCGCGCTGGGTGGTGACGCATTAATCAAACAGGCTTCTACATAATAGCGGTCCCCGTGCTAATAGAGCTAACATCAACGAGGCCGCACAGGTACAAGCCACATCAGACCACCGGCGGAGGGTTTAATGAGACGTCGGTCAAAGAAATGCGGGAAGTTGGAGAAGTTATGGGGAAGAGGTTGGGACTTGGAAGATAAATAAATCAGGTTTGGGTCGAAGTAAGTTAAATTTCCATCCATCCATCCTTTTTCTTCCGCTTATCTGGGGCCGGGTCGCGAGGGCAGCAGTCTAATCAGAGACTCCCAGACTTCCCTCACCCCAGTTACTTCCTCCAGTGGGACCCCAAGGCATCTGATTTTAACTGTCTTAAAAATGTGAAAAACAGAACTAGTTCATTTTAAATGGCACTGGTCCAAAGTTAATCCTTTGTCCTAAGGCAGCTTAGTTTTAGCAACTATCCTGGGGGAAGTATAGTAACTTGGGCACTATCCTCTGTTTCCTCCTACTTTCCCTGTCAGCAACATTCACTATTCAGTTTATCTGTTCACTGATATTCACAAGCTGTTCCCAGTCCCACTCCCCTCTGAGGAGGAGGAGTTTAGTCCTGGTTTAGTCCTGGTTTAGTCCTGGTTTAGACCTGGTTTAGTCCTGGTTTAGTCCTAGTTTAGTCCTGGTTTAGTCCTGGTTTAGACCTAGTTTAGTCCTAGTTTAGTCCTGGTTTAGTCCTGGTTTAGTCCTGGTTCAGACCTGGTTTAGTCCTGGTTTAGTCCTGGTTCAGTCCTGGTTCAGACCTGGTTTAGTCCTGGTTTAGACCTAGTTTAGTCCTGGTTTACTCCTGGTTCAGTCCTGGTTCAGTCCTGGTTTAGTCCCGGTTCAGTCTCGGTTCAGTCCCGGTTCAGTCTCGGTTTAATCCCGGTTTAGTCCCGGTTTAGTCCCGGTTTAGTCCCGGTTCAGTCCGGTTTAATCCTGGTTTAGTCCTGGTTTAGTCCTGGTTTAGTCCTGGTTCAGTCCTGGTTCAGTCCCGGTTCAGTCTCGGTTCAGTCCCGGTTCAGTCTCGGTTTAATCCCGGTTTAGTCCGGTTTAGTCCGGTTTAGTCCCGGTTCAGTCCGGTTTAATCCTGGTTTAATCCTGGTTCAGTCCTGGTTCAGTCCTGGTTCAGTCCCGGTTCAGTCCCGGTTCAGTCTCGGTTTAGTCCCGGTTTAGTCCCGGTTTAGACCCGTTCAGTCGGTTTAATCCTGGTTTAGTCCTGGTTTAGTCCTGGTTTAGTCCTGGTTCAGTCCTGGTTTAGTCCTGGTTAGTGTGTTGTAGTTGTTGCTGCAGGAGGAGGCTCTAAGCACAGGGGATGTTCTGGGGCAGTTCTCCATTTGTGTGTTTTCTGTGAATCTTGGTTAATCTGTCTGTTTTTGACCAATGTCTGTTTCACTGTTGGATATTCAAACTTTCTGTTGGTTAAATCAATGATCTTGTCCTAAGAGGCAACTGCTGTCGTGATTTTGAGATTCACAAAAATAAAATGAATTGCAATATTCCTGACCAAATGTATTCTGAGTCTCCTAATGATGCTCCACAATGAGTTTATCTGAGCTTTTCACAACTCTCAGAGGCCAGAGTGGACTTTTGCCATGACGGTAAAGCTAACAATAACTAGCATGCTAACCCACACTTCCTGATTATCGGACCACAAAATGCTTTCTAATTGGATGAGGGCTTATTTTGACCTCAAGAGCTGCTCATCCAGTACATTCGTGTGGAGGTAAGACCAATTTTGCTCAAGAACATGGTAAAAAAAAAAAGAAATATAAGTTTTCTAGTCGGGCTTCATCAGCTGCTTGTATCCATGGAGATATTATTGCTTCATCTTGAATGTTCCGCAGTACATTAAACTTATATTTATTACATTAGAGGTGTTTTGGTTGCTAAAATAACTTGAAAATTATGCATTATTACTGTGAGCGGAGTCAACTTTCCACACATCTGACTGTAACTGATGTGTAACTTTTAGCCTACCAGTGTCACATGCTTGTTTCCATGGCGATAGATAAAGTTTAATGCCATATTGTGGAACATTTCAAGCAAAGCAATCACATCACCATGGAGCTAGTTACCGAATAGTTACATAATGCAGCTTAAAATACTTGCAACTACTAAAAGGTTTTGAACAATAAAAATCCAAATGTAAGTGGAACAATACCAATAATGCTATACTGTGTAACATTCCACATATATGGTTACATAGTATTTGATGCATCGCTATTATTACTATACGTACATTTCGTTAGCTACCAATATCTATCAACTGCAAATGCGAACCAAAACTGACGAGTAAACCTTTCTCCACATAGTCATCGGAGTAACAGCAACGAATCTCAACCTATATCGACACAGGAGGCTAGCGGAGCTCATCTTTAGCTTTCTGAAGGATTTTTACCCCTGAGTGTGCAGAGATATGCAAGCACAGAGAGGCTGCACGTACCCGCGACACCAGCCCAGCGAGGGGCGGAATAAGCCAAGAGAGGGAAGGTTTGAGGCAACTTAAAGAAAGTGAGTAGATACTTAAAGGCGCAGAATCTGATTCGTCCCATCGTAAAAACACGAATAACACAAGTAGTTCATTTGAAGTGGTCCAAAGTTATTCCTCACTTTCCTAACATATCCCTAATAATTCACTGTGATTCACATTATAAGCACTTTTCCAGCTCCAAGGCCAGACTGGAGTTGCGGTATATAGCCAGTGTTGGGAATCTTACTTCAAAAATGTAACTAGTTATAGTTACAAGTTACTTCTCCCAAAAAGTTACCATCTCAGTTACTTTTTGGGAGAAGTAACTAGTTACTAGGCAAAGTAACTAGGCTGTTACTTACTTTGTTAAAACAATACAAACACAACAGATGTGAACCTTTAACATTTATTTCACTTTAACAGTTTGCTGTGATATTGCATTTGTTTAAAGTGATTCATATGTGACACCAGCCTGGAGACTTTCAGTCACATTTAAACATATGTCCATGTCAAATATGTGGCAGTAGTTTGTGTAAAGTTGGAGGAGGAGGCGCCGTGCGTCAGGGCGTCACGTTTCTGATCAAAACTCAACTCGGACCTAATCAGCTGTCAATGCACGTGTGACAGGACACCATTTCCCATAATGCTTTAAGCGTTTGTAGTCCATGCAGGCGCCGCAGTCGGTGCTGCGCTCGCCTCGCTCAAAAATTGGGGCCGTGTCTCAATTCGCCAAATACACTGTTCGATGAACTGTCGAAGTACCGCCCGACTTAAATGCCCCGTTCGAGCGGCGCATTTAAGGCACTTTGGTTAATTGAGACACGGCCTGCGTCGGTCTCGCTCTCATGAGATTATCTGCGCCTCGCTCATCTCAAACAACTCTCTCACCCCGAGCCTCTTTCACCCAAGAAACACAACAGCAGCTCCTTCTATGAGAGAGACTCTGATGAAGAGCAGAGAGTGAACTGAAGTAATAACGCTGCACACATTTTACTGTCATTTTTACGGTAACGGCGTGGGACGCTGGGAAAAAAAGTAATTAGTTAAATTACTCCGTGTAGTGAATAAACAACACGTTTCCAGTGATCGGTGACTGCTACTCATTTTAATCTTTATGTAAATACTAGTGACCAAAATCACAATGGAAAAAGGGAATAAAGTTCAAGGAAAGTGATCTGTCATCAGCCCACACTGCCCCTTGTACCACTGCTGAATCTACAAACTATGGAATATTGTAAACAAAAATAAAAAAAACAGGCCTTTAGGGTACTAGGCTTACGTTTTGTTAGTCCCATAGAAAATAAATGGAGCTCAACTGTGACCAGGTTCCAGAAGTAAATTTCTCATTCATTTTCCCATAGACGTTCAGAAATGCGTTTGAATGCTTGCATGCTTGAATGACAACAAGATCTATAATTTTATTTAAAATGTATTTCTGAAACTTTATCAACCACAAAGTTATTAAAATATTTGGCAGAATCTTGCGTTTTAAATGTGCTTTTTGGACTTAAATCAACTGTGTTATGGATAGTCGACACCACACCTTTGGACTTTTTCAAAATGCCTATGGGAAAAATGAATGTAAAATGTCCTTCCTGAACCAGAGCGGGCAGTCACCGTTGAGCTCCACTGAAAAAGAAATACTTTTTTGCAGTCTGCATCTAATCTAAAACACTTATCGCAAAGCTAGAAGGTTGTTTGTTTTGGATAAGAGCGTGTGTTGACTGTGCAGGGATGGTCCACTCTGCTTCACTTTGCCTTTAGAAGAAACTATTTCAAAGCTGTGCACATGCTCAAAAATCATCAGCATTAATACTAACAATGTTCCAAGAGTAATGATTTATGCACTTACAAACTTAAATGTCTACCTATGACGTAACAATCCGGTGAAAATTGAAACAGAATTGAAATAAGGCTAAGGCTCAGAGTACGATTGCCTTAACTAAACATGCATAGGTGTGTTTTTGAAGAGAGAACAATGTTATAACATGTTGGAAATTCAGCAAATGACTTTCATAAATTGCATGAAAACTGAAAGTTCTTATTCATTTTTATTTTCCTTTATATTTACCTTTTACATATTTACGAAACACATCAAATACACTGTATGAAGCAAGATATATGGAATTATGTAGTAAACAAAAAAGTTAAATAACTCTACTAAATATTTTTTGACAAATATTTAGCAGAGTTACTAAATATTTAAGGGTGGTTACTCTGAGGATCTGAAAATAAAATGAAGAGTTCAATGGAAAATGAGGATATGCCATATTAAAAAAATTGCCAAAATGTTTTTTTTTGTTTTTTTTGTTTTTTTTCTCTTCTTGTTACCATTTTCTAGAAGTTTTATGAATGACAATAATATATTCTGGACAATTTTGATAGCAGTAAAAGCTATCGAGAGGATTGAGCTGAGGCGGCTCGGGCATCTGCTCAGGATGCCTCCTGGACACCTCCCTGGGGAGGTTTTCCGGGCACGTCCCACAGGGAAGACCCAGGACAGGCTGGAGGGACTATGTCTCTCGGCCTGAGAACGCCTTGGGGTCCCACCGGAGAAGCTGGAGGACATGTCTGGGGTGAGGGAAGTCTGGGAGTCCCTGCTTAGTCTGCTGCCCCCCCGCGACCCGGCCCCGGATAAGCGAAGAAAATGGATGTTTTTCAAATGACACTTGGCATCATTCATTTGCAGATGAATTCCATATATATATTTAATGTGACTGTAAGCTTCTAAAATGGAAAAAGTAGTATAAAAAACCAAAACTAAACTAAAAACACAGAACGAGAGGGTGCGTCCTAACTTTTGACTGGTAGTGTACAAGCACCGCTCCTGGTCTGACCTCCTCTGGTACATGTGGCCTTACCTCTCACATTACAGGACTAATCAGGTGGATACTGCTCTCGTGTTATCGGCTGCATGCCTCTTCGCAGCTGACAAACCAAACCAGGCACGATCCATTTAACACGCTGCGGTGGATAAGAGAGGTGAGTCCATGTGTCAGTTCTGGTCCGTCATGGTTAATGTGTGAGGAACATGTTAAAGGTACAGCTGTTAGGGGGAGGATGATTTAATGGGAAAATGAGTGCGCCAAACGTGTTCATCTGGTGATTATTTTAATTTGTTTCCTTTTATTTCAAGACTTTTCATTCCAACTAATAAAAAAAAAATTAAATCAGGTATCTGTTTGTTTATTACCTACAAATATGTGAAAACCACTTCATGAAATCAAACTTAAATATAGCAATTACATGATATGATACAGTGTAGCATTAAAGCTATCGCCCGCGCTTTTATTTGATTTTTGGGACCGCTTCCTTGTCTCCATGGTGATAGATAAGTTTGATTCAATACTGTGTGAAAAATGCCCCTCAATATTCCGACCGAGCGGCACTGAGGCAGAACTACGGGCAGCTCAACAAACAAAATGTGTTTCTTTGATTTTTAATGCCACATTTTTGTCCGTGGAGTTGTGATTTTTTCCCCCCCTGCACATGACTCAGAAACATGTTATTTAAGGAGAGAAAGGTTCAGTTCAGCTGATCCAAAGTTTGTATCAGTGATAAATGTGAGTGTGTCTGCAGTGTCCCTGTTGTTTAGCTTTAACTGTTAATTGGATTTCTATTGTTGACTTGAGTTTCTTGTTTTAAATGTCAGGTATAAACTAAATATTACTCAGAGTTCTGAACTTTTATATGTATTGTAAAACTGTAGCAGCTCTTTCACATTGTAGATTTTAATGTTTCGAGCTTTTACAGAAGAAAATGTCATCACTCACCATTGACTCTCATGCACCTTTGCCACTCGCTGATAAAGGTCCAGAGGGTGTGATGAAGTAAGTAGCAGACCAACGACTTTTGGACTTTCCTGCTTGATTTGGTCCAAACTGCAGGTGTGAATGCTCCCTTCTTTGGTCCTTTGGTCTGGGGAAAAAGTCGGGGTCTCAGTCCTGACCAAAGTCTGGTCCTACGCACTGTGAACGCAAACCTTCAGACTTTGGAGCCACTAAAACTAACAAATGCCCTTTGTACACAGCCACAGCAATGTCAGACAAACCAAAACGCCCCATTTACCAAACGGCTATGAACATATCAAACACAAACGCGCTAAACGACTGCTGTAAATCACAGTTCTTACCATGTAGTAGATGGATATCGCCTGGTGCCAAAAACTGATACATATCCATATAATCCAGGTGTATCCTCGTACAAAACCTCATGCCAGCACTACACCGATGACATGTTCGGGACTAACTTTTCTTCTTCTTCCATCTTCAAAGCCACATATTTTCGTAGTATACATTGTACATATACTTTGACACAGTATGTTCCTGTTTCTGTTCCAGACTCACATATATCTCCGGTTCTTTTGGATGTGTCCCCTTTGGCTGCACAGATGTTCCTAGTTTCTGTTGGCAGTGTGTCTTAGTGGACGACGTTGCCAGCTCTTGCTAACATTAGCTTCCCAGCGCCTCTGTCCACAGTGCCAGGATCCCGCTGGGCCCTCCTCTGAGCGCACTACTGTACAAATCCACCTCAACAAATCAAACCCTAATGCGGACATGCCTCGTGTATGTGCCACCATTACATGTTTAAGCCTATTACCTCTATGTATGAGGCCCTGCTATGACACCGTCGCCTTTTTATTATGTAGTTTCATTGTCTGCTGTTATGTTTTCTTCATTTGTGTAGGATTATTGTCTCTTACTGGGATTTGTCAGTATGTTAACCCATGAAGCTCCTCCTTGTTTTTAAAGTCTATACACCTTAACAGTTTTTCAGATCACGCCATCGCTCAACTTTAGAGCGAAGTTAACATTTTTAAGTGTAGCTGACATGATTTTTCTGTCCTCTGCAATTATTATGCACTGACGGTGTCCCGCCCACTAAAAAGCTGACGCATTTCCAAGTGGGGTTGGATTTGTATCACTTTATTTTCCATCAGTACTTCAGTTTGAAAAGATTCTTAATAGCTTCAGAAAAGCTTGAAATTTATTTGGACTAATAATAAGTAAAGTCTGCCGGAATTAAAACGCAAATGGACTGAGACACATCCTTCCAAAAACTTCCTGAGAGTATTGAATAGGTGCTAAAAAAATAAGGGTTCAGTCATGTGTCATTCATTTCTATTAGAGATAAGCCAAAATGGCACATAAGGTTATGGTACGCTTTATTGTTAAATCTGTCCTCTGCATTTAACCCATCCTTCAAGGTTTCCAGGGCATCTCCATCACCCAAGGACCCATCTCCACCACCTACCCGTCCTCGCAGCAAAGTGAGATACAACATGGCCTCCTACTACAGCTCTTTTACAGCCCAGAGCGAAGCCAAAATGCTCAGACTGGTAACTGCAGCTCTGAAGTTGGCAGAGAAACCTGTCCAAAAGCCTCTTCAGTCCCTGTATGAGGAAGTTATGGTCAATCAGGCCAACAAGATCCTGAGTGACCCATCTCATGTTCTATTTTCAGAATATGAATTGTTACCGTCTGGAAGGTGCTACACAGCCAACAGATGCAAGTGTAATTACTTCAAGCTGTCCATGTTCCCACTTCAATCTCCCTCTTCAACAAGCAAACAAACAAGCAAATAGACAAGCAACAAACTCTGCCCGGCTCCTGGCCCCTTCACTTTGCTCCAAGGGCATTGTGGGGGAAGGGGGGGGCCTCAGCTGTGGCTTCACTAACCTCGACCCCCCCTCCAACGCTCCCAGTGGGGATGGTTTTGACTGCTTTGATCCCCTCATTGCCTTTTGTAGGTGGGACATTAAAGTTTATCTTCCCTGGAGGATTGTACCTATGGTGCATGTTTTGGGTTAATAGTTAACTGGAGTTCCCTAGAGGAAACCCACCCCAACACGGGAAGAACATGCAAACTCCACACAGACCACCTGAGTGACTCGGGGATCGAACCCAGAACTGTCTTGCTAGTGCCAGCCACTCTGACACTGTGCCGCCATTAGAGATAAGAGTAACATGATGTATTGTTTTTGAGGGTCACGTTTGTAATAGAATCTACAGCTACAGAGAGGTTCTAATTCTATTACAGGGAACGCTGAGGACAAAATACCCAAAGTAGTTTAAAACGTCATCATAACGCATAAAACAGGATGTACAGTATCTACAGAGTGTGCTGCCCCCGCTGGCAGGGCTCTGTATGATTCCTCATAAACATTCATTGTACATGTGCTTATGCTGCATTAGAGACCGGAGCAGATGTCTGTCTGTCTGTGTGTCTGTCTGTCTGTGTGTCTGTGTGTCTGTCTGTGTGTCTGTCTGTCTGTGTGTCTGTCTGTGTGTCTGTGTGTCTGTGTGTCTGTCTGTGTGTGTGTCTGTCTGTCTGTCTGTCTGTGTGTCTGTCTGTCTGTCTGTCTGTGTGTCTGTCTGTCTGTCTGTCTGTCTGTCTGTCTGTCTGTCTGTCTGTGTCTGTCTGTCTGTCTGTCTGTCTGTCTGTCTGTCTGTGTGTCTGTGTCTGTCTGTCTGTCTGTCTGTGGGGGCTTAATGAGGCATAATCGTGCTTATATTACCATGAACTTTGATTTATGCTTAACTGATAGTGGCTAATTAACTTTAATTACAATTATTAAGGACTGTCAGTGTCTACATGTTCACAGCAACTGATGTAATAGTTTTTTTTATTAGGAATATTTGTCATTACCAATTGTTGCTATACAAATAAGAGTTGATGTCTTTCCCAAACCACATTCAAACCATTTGTGCACGATATAAAAAGTCATAAGTTACTAGTTAAAAATAACGTAACAGTACAATGCTTACTTACTGACACAAAAAAGTAATTTAGTAGCTTTACTTTGGGATTACTTTATTTGTAATATTGTTCAAAATGAATCCAATAAAGTGTTTTTTTGTTTTACACATTTAAACTGGCTCAAATGACAGTACAGTACAGGACTCGTACTTCTTCATTTGGAGACATAGCGGTGCTTGATCACACAATTTCGGTTCTAAACTGCACTGAATGAAAAATAAAACTCTCCTCGTGGTGAGTGCAATTGCATTTTTCCCTTCTCCAACAGCGACAGAAAATGCAGAACAAACGGTGAAACAAACATGAAGCTGTTTCAATTCTAGGCCATGTTTTTACACTATAATTTAATGCAACCCTGCGTGAAAGTATTCCAAATATTCAGAATACAGTACTCTGAAGGGCCCATGTGTAGGAATAAGTTACAAACAACATTTTAATGCATGTATTCTGTAAGAAAACAAGCTTCCAAAGTATCCAACCTAACACTATCTAAGTAAGTACTATGTTTACCGATCTATATGCACAGTGCATTTCAGTCCACGGATAAAAAATCTAAAATCCAAACCGAAATACATAAATAAATGAGTACGGTGCAAACATATTCTCACCTCCTCATAGAGCGCAGTGCCAGCACAATCCACACATGTCTTTTCCCTCTCTGTAGACATGTTGCTGCTGGACTCCATGTTTCTTATTGTTTATTTGAGCATAAATCTTTCATAGTTAACACAGTGGGTTTGACACAGAGACACGTGGCTGTTTCTTACGGCTGTGTGTCTCTGTGTCCCGGGCCCTCGCTCTGAATACTCCATAAGAAAACTGCACAGCGCTCAGACACAGGGCTTCAAAGTGTCCGATGCCTTTCTGTCTCATCGCGGAAATGACGGTGGTTTATCTTTTGCAGCAGTGAGAAGTTCTGCTGCCAAGAACATAAACAATGGAGTGTCAACCAACCTGAAAGCTGAGGGTTTGAATGTTGTTTCCTTGCGTAAGACACTCACCTCGCCTTGTCTTATAGCGTTGCCTGAAATGTTCCATACTATGAAAGTTAACTCATATACACGGTGGCCCAAAAGTCACTGATGGTTGAAAAAAATGCATAACTCTTTTGTTTCTAAATATGTTTCTTTTATTTTTTCAGAGCATTTAGAACGACCCTTCCGACATTAATATGAGCAAATACAGCACCGAGGAACAAACCCTCATTGTACAGTGGTACTTTGAGTCACATGGGTCAAATTCAGAAACCCAACGGTGTTACTGTCGACATTTTAATACCAGAGATGCCCTGAGTGTAAATGCCATTAAAGGAATAATAAGTGGTTTTCAAAGACAGGACAGTATGTGATCTCCACAGACCTGACTAGTCCTGATTTCTTCCTGTGGGGCTATTTTAAAGAAAAGGTGTTTGTGAATAAACCTCAGACAATAAATGACTTAAAACATAATATCGAGGATCAAATAAGAGCCATAAGCCCAGAACAACTTTTAAATGTTATGCAGAGTATGTTGGATAGGGCTTTTCAGAGTGAATTTTTACTTTACCCCTAGTTAAAGTAGTGATAAGTTCAAGTGTAAGTGAACAATTATAACCGTATATATTACCAAAAATCTCCGAGGGTTCAGTTTATCCACTGCTAAAATTTGGTGAGTCAAATTTAAGAATTATAGGAGCTACTGAAGATTTAAAAGTGTCAGTGACTTTTGGGCCACCCTGTATTTTGCATTTATTCAGTTAAAGATGTTTTATTGCTCAAAAATACAGAAGAAAAGGCATTCTTAAGCCTAGTGTCCTCTGCACTTTTTTTTTTTTTTAATCTCATAATGTCACACTACACGACGTCATTAATTTAAATCACACACAGCACGCATGTCATAGACCAGGGGTCGGGAACCTATGGCTCGCGAGCCAGATGTGTACTTTGACTTGTAGTCCTTTAGCGTCGGATGCTATCGTCGCTGATAGACTCGCGGTTGTGGACTTTTTATTACCGTAACTCTGCAACCAATTGTGCTTCATGTAAATATAAATTGATATAGCTATTATGAAGAAAGTAAATTATGTATCTAACATAATATAATAAATAATATTCATCGTTAATAAAATAAGAACAGGAGAAGCTGCACGTCCTTTAGCCAATCAGGACGCAGAACACAACGCACGTTCATGCACTGTAAAAAAAAGCATGCAAAACTGTACTAGAAAAAGATCCGTGAAAAAGCGAGACCACGAAAAGTAGACGGTGCACCTTTAACAACAAGACAAGTTACACGATGTACCTTTAATGAAATGAAAAAAATGGGAGAAAATCTATTTAAGCAAATTCCTGCTCGTGTGATCAATAAACTTTCCATATAAACATTGATATCGCTGCTTAATTTGAACCAGATTTAGTTCTTCCTCGGGCCTTGCAACTCATCTTTACAAAAACACGTAGATTATTTTTGCTTGACAGTGAGAAGTAGCGCTGCCAAGACTGTGCTTTGGAATAGAAAGTCCCAGAATGCACCGTCACCTCCGGCAAAGATCTGAGCAATGGAAAAGCGCCGCACAAAAATACATTTGTTTGGAGTCTGATCCCGGCGCGTGGAGCAAAATTACAACCTCAGGCATGCAAATACACAAGCAGATGTGTGACAATGCATAAATCTTCAAATATGGCTTACATAATTAACCTGCATGGGGGGAATGTCGGCAGACGTGTCAGGAAAAGCATTAGGGGCTGTTGGATTGTAAGCGTGGACCCCCAGAAGAAGTGCTGTCACGATACGTTTCAATCTCCATTTCAATACTAAGGAATAGACTCGATACTCAAAACCGATTCCGATACCGTGATGGTGATTAAAACAAAACACTTTCTTTAAACGATAGAATGAGATTTTCAACATTATTTAAATAGTACTTTCTTTTATATTCCCATTCGGTCTTATATCTGTGTAATCCCTCAGTCGTCCAGTAGGTTCTTCTACTTATATATATACTATACTATAAAACTACTCAGGAAAGGTTCATTTCTGTCCTGTGAATGTGACTTTTTTAGTATCAATACCTGCTCAAATGAGTTTCGATACTAGTTTGAGGATTGGAGTTATTTAACTTTTCTTCTTTATTTCATATGTGTGTGTATATAAAAAGTTGTGTAAAAAAAAAAACAACCCAAAGAAACAAAAAAAACCCCAAATAAGATGGTGTGGATGGGTGGTAGTTTAATGCATTTTGTAACGTTCTATTCAGGCAAAGCAAGGCCAGTGTATTTGTATAGCACAAGTCGTACACAAAGTAATTCAAAGTGTTTTACAGAATAAGAAAGACATTAAAACAGAAGATTGCAGAATAAAAACCTTTCAGTCATTTAAACATTGTCAAAGTCGAGGCCTGTCTCACATCTTCAGGACTGTTCCAGGTTTTAGCTGCATAAAACTGAAACCCTGATTCTCCATGTTTAGTCCTGACTCTGGCAGCAGCAGGAGGCCGGTCCCTGAAGTCCTCAGAGTGTGAGATGGTTCATATGGCACTAACATGTCAGAAATGTACTTTGGTGCTGATCCATGGAGAGACTTGTTCACACAGAGCTGCTTTAAAGTCTATTCTCTGAGCCGCAGGAGCCAGTGCAGAGACCTGAGCACAGGACGCATGTGCTCGTACTTCCTGGTTCTAGTCAGGACCCGAGCAGCAGTGTTCTGGATGTACTGTTCTGTCTTAACGCTCGTTTGGAGAGACCAGTGAACAGGACATTACAGTATCTAACCTACTGGAGACAAACACATGGATAAGTCTCTCTGCAGCTTTGTAGAGTTTGCATGTTCTCTCTGTTACTTGTTCTCTTTATATGTAGTCTTGTTTTCTATATCAACCTAAAACATGACCTGGCTAATCTGCCAACTATGCTCTCTTTACCTCAAGATCTGGACACGGGTCCCTGGGCACTGCACTGTGATTATCCACTACTACCACTTCATGAGGTGTGAGCTATGGAGATGTACGGCGGACTAATAATAACAGGTCACTCAAACATGAATGAAACAAAAAAACGCAAGTCCAGAGATGTTTTTGGTGACATAACAACATTATAACATGACTTAAAGGTCACAAGAGACAATTTTGTGTAATATAGCACCTTTAATCTTAATCTACAATCCCACAAGGTAATCCTGCTCTGGTACAAACAGAATATATATGTTTTCATCTAATCCCTGTGTATTTTCACTGTAAGATCAAATGTGGAGCTTTATCTGGGTTAAGTCATTAACATGCAGTGGGTTTAACCTCTGTCATTAACATTCACGTCAGAGTGTTCTACTGTCATCAAATTGTACTATCATTTAAAAGACGAAGAACTATACTTTCCCTTCCTTTCCTCTTTCCCCTTCTCTGCCTGTCTCCTCCTTTTCCTCTCCTCTTTCTCTCGCCCATCTCTCTCTTCTCTATCCTTTTTCTCTCCTCCATCTCTCCCTCCTTCTTTCCTCTCTCTCCTGTTTCTCCTGTCTCATTCTCTTTTCCCTCTGTCCTTCCTCTCTCCTCCTGTTTTTTTTCTCTCTCCTTCCTCACTCCTTTTTTCCACTCCCTCCATCCTTCTTGCCCTCTTCTCCCTTCCTCCTTCTCCCTGCTCTCTCTTTCCCCGTTTCCCTCTCTCTCCTCCCTCCCTCCAGCATTGCTTTACTTTCACAGCCTCCCTCTTTTACTTGTTCTCTCTTCCTTCCCCCCCCCTCCCCATCTCTCTCTCCCTCTCCATCCCTCTTTCCTTCTTCCTCCATCTCTGAAACAAAGTCTATAGCAGGTTTATATGTTCAATTTTGGAGGGCAAACTGTTTACCCTCTCTTCTTTCTCTTCCGTTTTGAATGTGCTGTCTCTTTATTTACCTCTGCCTTTTTTCAGTCCCTCCATTCTTCGCGCCCTCTCTCTCTTCTTGTCTTCTACTCCCTTTCTCCTTCCCCCGTTTCCCCCCATTTCTCCCTGTTTCCTTCTTTCTCCTCCCTCTCAACCCTCCCTCACAACCTCCGTTATTTCCTAATTCTCCTTTTCTTCCCCTCTCCCTCCTCTTTCATTCTTCCCTTCTGCCTCTCTCTCCCACTCTCCTTCATCTCTTTCTTCCCCTCTCCCTTACTTCTCTCTCTCTCTATACTTCGGCCCCCCTCTCTCTTGCTTTAGCTCCTGTTTTGAATATACCGTCTCTTTCTCTACCTCTGTCTCCCTCCTTTCTTCTCTCCTCCCTGTTCCCCTTCTCTTTTCCACTACCTCCATTATCTGTGCCCTCTCCTCCCTTTCTCCTTCCTTTCTTTCCCTGTTTTCCTCCTTCTCCTCCCTCTCAGCCTTACTTTCACAGCCTCCTTTCTTTCTCTGTTCTCTCTTTCTTCCCCTCTCCTCTCCCTCTCCTTCCCTCTCCCCCCACTTTTTTCCCTTTCCCTTCTCTTTCTCTATCCACTCCTCTTTCTTTCTTCCCATCTCCCTCCCCCCCCTCCTCTCTATTTCTTCCCCTCTTCCTTTCACTCCATTCTCTTTTTCTTCTCCTTTTCCCTCTCCCCCCCCCCTCCCCCTCTCCTCTTCCTCCTATCCCTTTCTTCCCTCTCTACCTCTCTTTTCCCATCTCCCTTCACCTCTCCCTCCTCTCCACCCTGCTCTAACTTCCCCTCTCTCTCTTTTTTCCCCCTTCCCTTTCACTCCTCCTCTCTCTCAGTTCTCTTTTTTCCCCTTCCCCTCTCCCTCACTTTCACCTCTCTCTCTTCCTCCTATCCCTTTCTTCCCTTCTAATCTTTTCTTCCCCTCTCCCTCACTCTTTCTTCCCCTCTTCCCTTTCACTCCTCTCTCCATTCTCTTTTTCTTCCCCTTTCTTTCCCTCTCCCTCGCTCCTCCCCCCTCTCTCTCTCTCCCTCTTCCTGCTAACCCTTTCTTCCCTTCTACCTCTCTTTTCCCATCTCCCTCCACCTCTTCCTCCTCTCTACCCCGCTCTCCTCCCCTTCTCTCTTTCTGCCCCTCTTCCTCTCTCTCTCCCTCTCCTTCTCCTACCATCTCAACCCTCCTCGCTCTCTACTCTCTTCTTCCTGTCTCTTCCTCTTCTCTTCCTCCTTTCTCTCCATCCATCTCTGAAACAAACACACAGTAGCATGTGGAAATGCTTCGGAGCCGTTCACCTTCTCTTCTTTCGCTCCTGTTTTGAACGCTCCCTCTCTCACGTCACTGCCTCTGTGGTAGCAGCCCGGCGGGACCCGACTCAATATTTATATTTCAAAAGGAATTCCTGGTTTCACTTTCACTTTGAATATCAAATGAACAAAGTGCGAAGTGCGTTTGCTAAAAGTGACTTCAAGTGATTATTTTGGAGAGGAGCACTGAAGTATGTCTGGTGAGGAAAGAGCGAGAGAGTAATGAAAGAAGTAACGCCAAGGAGAAGTCTGGTTCAAAGCTCCTCCAGCAGCGCAGCCCTCCCCGGTGTCCTCTTCCTCCTCTCCCTCCTCTTCCTCCTCTTCCTCCTCTTCCTCCTCTCCCTGTTCTCTGAGTGAGGACAGGTGCGTGGGAGCCTCTTCGGTCTCGGCCCAGCTGTGGCCTCTCGTGATCAGGTGGCTTCTAAAGACTCTCCAGGCAGCTCCTCGGTACCAGATCGTAAACCCAGCTAAACTTAGTACTGCTCACTTAGTCCGCCTCACTTTGATACTTACCTCAAACTCATGAGTTTTTGCTACAACTTAACGTTAAAAACTGCTCCTAGGGACGAAAGGAAGTGACACAACCCAGATGGTAAAGATTATAAAGTAAATGTTGAGGTTATAAGTGAGAATAAAACTCAAAGAATTGTACAACACAAAATAACAACAAAAGAAGGCTCAACGAGAATTACACAAGACAATCAGAATCTGTGTAATCCAGGGATGGGCAAACTTTTTGACACACGGGCCACAGGGGGTTCTAAATGTGACAGAGGGGGCCAGTATATACTACAGTATATATATTACATTAGTGATTTGGCCTGTAACATGTAGCAAAGCTTGAATATGCAAGGCTCATTGTACAAATTGTTTTCCAAATGCATTAATTCAATTAATAATTAATTTATAAAATTTCAGTTAAATAAACACAGCAGAAAAACAAGGTTTGACCTTATCTATTTGAATATAATTTGGTCATGTTCGTCGGTTCCGATTAATAAGCCCAAAGGGCCATATGTGGCCGTAGTTTGCCCATGTCTGGTGTAATCCCTCAGTTGTCCAGCTCTGATCCAGAGCAAAAGGTGAAATTTAAATCTGTCAACTGGACAAATCGTTGTAGGAGTGAAGACGTTTCACTGCTCATCCAAGCCGCTTCTTCAGTTCTGGTCAGATTGCTGGTGGACACTGCCTTATATCTATCTGAAGGGAGGAGCTAACTACACTGAAACTGTGAACAGCTATTGTCTCCAGTTTCAGCTGAAACCTCCCTATTCAACCTTTAACGATCCTGCTATTATTCTCTTTTTTTGGGTCTGAGGATGGAGTTACAGATGAGGACAGATTATGGCTGAGGCCCCCACTCATGTTTAAGGAAGGATTGTCTTTCCTAACAAAAATAGCTTCTTTAACTCTCCTCTCAAACAATTTATTTTCTCTGGCTAAGATCTGAACCTCACTTTCTTCAAAGGAGTGGTTAGTGTCTTTGAGATGGAGATGTACAGCAGACTGGGGTCCTGAGGAGCTCTGACGTCGGTGCTGGTCCATTCTCTTATGGAGTAGCTGTTTAGTTTCTCCAATGTAACACTCACTGCTCTCTTCACTGCACTGAATGGAGTAGACCACGTTACTTTGTTTATGGCTCAGGGTTTTGTCCTTTGGGTGAACCAGTTTTTGTATTAATATGTTTGTGGGTTTGAAAAAGACAGGAATCTCATACTGTCTGAAAAGTCTGAAAATGCACCTGCTGTGTAAGGACCCCAAACAAAGAGAACAAGCAGCATAAAGGTTGAATAGGGTAGCTCCAGCTGAAACTAGGGACAATAGCTGTTTACAGTTCCAGTGTAGTTAGCTCCTCCTTCAGATAAATATAAGACAGTGTCCACCAGTGATCTGACCAGAACTGAAGAAGCGGCTTGGATGAGCAGCAAAACGTCTTCACTCCTACAACAATTGCTAAAGTCAAATCAAAAGAATCAATAAAATACAAGAAGTAGGCTGTTAGCGACCTCTAGCTGTGTCACAACTTAACTACACATATATGTCAAACTAAGATGACCCGTTCACAGTGATCCAGCCACGCTCCGACAGACAGGACTGCAGCACTTTTATCTCGGGCGTTACCGGAAAATACAGGCTGCGGACCGGTAGCGGGGGGGAAGGACGCGCCAACCACTGGACGGGGAACCGGAGCCAACTCGGGGGAAGTCCTGAACCGGTCCACCGCTCAGGAGGCACGATCAACAACGACGAAACACACGGTTAAGCAAACGACGGGGGAGCACTGGGCGGGGCGGGTCCAGGCCAAACGCCGTAACACCTGATCTCCGGTTCTCCCTGTGATCCAGCTCCTGTCCGCTCCTGATAAATATAATCGGAAACCCCATGTTTTTACTGACAGAGGATTGGCTGTGGAAAACCCCCAAGCGAATAATAATCATTTCAAGTCGCTTTTAGCAAACGCACTTCGCACTTTGTTCATTTGTATTCAAAGTGAAAGTGAAACCAGGAATTCCTTTTGAAATATAAATATTGAGTCGGGTCCCGCCGGGCTGGTACCACAGAGGCAGTGACGTGTGAGAGAGAGAGCGAAAGAAGAGAAGGTGAACGGCTCCGAAGCATTTACACGTGCTACTGTGTGTTTGTTTCAGAGATGGATGGAGGGAAGAAAGGGAGAAAGAGGGAGAGAGGGGAGGAGAGGTAAAGAGAGAGGGTAAACTGTATGCCCTCCAAACCACGAACATTTACACGTGATATTGTGTGTTTGTTTCAGAGATGGACGGACGGAGAGGAGGAGAGATGAGGAAGAGATAGCGCGAGGAGAGAGGGAAGAGGGAGAGAGAGAGAGAGAGGAGAGAGAGAGGAGAGATAGCGCGAGGGGGGAGAGAGAGGGAAGAGGAGGGAGAGATAGCGCGAGGAGAGAGGAGGAGAGAGATGAGAAAAGAGGAGAGAGATGAGGAAAAGATAGAGCGAGGGGACAGCGGGAGAAGGAGAGAGAGATGAGGAAGAGATACAGCGAGAAGAGAGGAAAGGGAGAGAGAGAGAGGAGGAGAGAGATGAGGAAAAGATAGAGTGAGGAGAGACAGGGGAGAGAGAGGGGAAGAGAGGAGGGAGGGGGGGGAGGAGGGGAGAGATGAGGAGGTAAAGAAGAGACAGAGCGAGGGGAGAGGGAGGAGGGAGAGATAGAGTGAGGGAGGACAGTGAGAGAGAAGGGAAGATATCAGGGAGTGAGGAGAGAGGGAGAGAGAGAAGGGAGAGAGAGCGAGGGGAGAGGGGAGGGGGAGAGATAGAGGAGGAGAGAGAGAGAGAGGAGGTAAAGAAGAGAGGGAGGGGGCAGAGGAGGAGAGAGGGGGAGGAGCGAGGGGAGAAGGGGAGAGATGAGGAAGAGATAGAGTGAGGAGAGA
Source organism: Periophthalmus modestus (assembly GCA_019594935.1). Lineage (NCBI taxonomy): Eukaryota > Metazoa > Chordata > Actinopteri > Gobiiformes > Gobiidae > Periophthalmus > Periophthalmus modestus. The sequence continues at coordinate 11,727,095 of JAIEZT010000021.1, forward strand.
GAGAGAGGGGGAGAGAGGAGGGGAGAGATGAGAAGAGAGAGGAGGAGGGGGGAGAAAGAGAGAGAGGAGAGATGAGGAGAGATAGAGAGGAGAGAAAGGGATGTGGGAGAGATACAGGAGGGCGGAGATGAGGAAAAGATAGAGCGAGGAGAGAGGTGGAGAGGGAAAGAGAGAGGAGAAGAGATATGAGGAGAGAGGATAGAGGAGAGGAGAGAGAGAGAGAGGAAGAGAGAGATGAGGAAGAGATAGAGCGAGGAGAGAGAGAGAAGGGGGGAGAGAGGAGGGGAGAGATGAGGAAGAGATAGAGCAAGGAGAGAGGGAGGAGAAGAAGAGAGAGAGGAGGGGAGAAATTAAGCGATAGAGCGAGGAGAGAGGGGAAGAAGGAGAAAGAGAGAGAAGGGGGGAGAAGAGGAAAAGATAGAGCGAGGGGAGAGGGATGGAGAGGGAAAGAGAGAGGAGGAGAGGGATGAGGAAAAGATAGAGCGAGGAGAGAGGAAGAGAGAGGTAAAGAAGAGGGAGAGGGAGCGAGAGAGAGAGGGGGAGAGAGGAGGAAGAGGGGGAGAGAGAGGAAAGAAGGGAGGCAGCGAAAGTAAAGCTGAGAGGGAGGAGAGAGAAGGAAACGGGGAAAGAGAGAAAGGAGAAGGTGGAGGAGAGGCCGAGAAGAGAGAGAGGGCGTGAAGAACGGAAGGAGTAGAAAGAGGGTGAGAGGAAGGAGAGAGAGAAGGGGAGGAGAGATCATTGCTGCTATTTACTCTCCAGTTTTGAAAAAAAAAAAAAGTATATTCATTAAGTTAAGCAACATTGCCATAAAAAGACACAATTCAAAACTAAATATTGCACATTTTGAGAGGTGAAAAGTACTCAAAATGGCGTCTATAAACCGGAAACTGAAACCCAAATACAGAATACAGAAGAGGACTGGTGCTTTGGAAAGGACAGAAGATAAAAGTAATAACTAATTCCTGAACTTAACCCAACTCAAACCCTTCATTATATCTCTTTTTGTCTCTTTTTGAAGCTAATATCACCCAACCACGCTCTATTTTTCGCTAACGCTAAAAATAGTTACTTACTCTTAACACAATTACATCCATTTAAAATATCCATGTCCTAATTTCATATCTTGAATTAGCTCGAGCGCTTTCTCCAAAACTGAATTTTTTCCTTCAATAGATAATTTTCTAACTTGTGCAGAGCCATTCCTGATATGTTTAAAAAAGGGAGTAATTGAGTTTGTGGAGACTATGATCCAGCCCGTGTGGATGGTATTGAGGAGCAGAACAGCGTCTCCTTCTATGTGCCCAGGTTACATTGTCTTGTTAATTACATTTGAGTTATCGCTGTACATGTGCGGAACAGCTGTGCTTCATTACCACTGAGTAGAAATAATACCCCATAGACACCAGTGCTAATGCGGTAATCTGCAAGTGGGATAAACCAGGCCAAACCGGGCTAAACCGGGACTGCCAGCTTGAAGAATGAGTGGTTTATCTTTTGGCGTTCTCCGTATTCAACAATTTAGCAGACAATTACACTCAGTTAAATGTAAAAGATATACAGTATAGTGCGCTTCATTCACACTATTCAAACTAGCAATGTGTAAATGAGAGTTAAGGAGGTGAAGTGTCTTGCTCAAGGACACAACAGCATCTGACTGCTTCTTTGATTTGACTTTTTTTCAACAGAAACAACTGCATCAATGTTTTTTCTTTTTTTTTTTTACTAACTGTTTTTATGTGTATATTACTGTTTGCGCAAATTATGAACGTGTTAAACATAAACTATTTTTTTTTTTTTTTTTTTTTTTTTTTTAAACATGGCAACACTTTCAGGGATACATTTGCAGTACTAATACCTGCACTTGTACTCCTAGTATTGCGTAGTTTAATATTAGTTTGAATCAGTGGTGTTAGAAATACTGAGTTTTGTTACTTAAGTACAAGTCCAGACACTGGAGAAAAAATACTCAAGTAAAAGTATAAATTCATATGAAAAAATGTACTTAAGTAAAAGTATTAAAGTATCCGTTAAAAAATATATATATACTTAAAGATAATATTAGTCTGAATCAGTGGTGTTAGTAATACAGACACTAGAGCAAAAAATACTCAAGTAAAAGTAAAAATTCATATGAAAAAATGTACTTAAGTAAAAGTATCCGTTAAAAAAAAAATATATATATATATACTTAAAGATAATATTAGTGAGTGGTGTTAGTAGTACAGACACTAGAGCAAAAAATACTCAAGTAAAAGCAAAAGTTCACATAAAAAGTAAAAAAAAAAGTAAAGGTATTAAAGTATGTTTAAAAATGCACTTAAAGAGTAAAACATACAAATATTTCATGCAGATTTTGAGATCTAATACAGCTTCAAATGTAATTTTCCTAAAAAGCTGACTTTTGTTCAATAGAAACAACTGAATCAAGTTTTTTTCCTAACTGTTTTTATCTGTATATTTATATTTGCTCAAATTATGAACGTGTTTAAAAATAAACCCTCAGACTTTTCAGCAGGTCTCACGCAATAATAAAAGTACTTTTACTTTTACTTTTCAGTCCTGCTCAAGCGTGCAGTGGAGTAGAAAGTACAGATACCTGCTCTTGGATATAGTGAAGTAAAAGTAAAAAGTATCCACTTAAATAAAGTACACATACCTAAAATGTATCCTTAAGTACAGTACATTACTTCTCTTATTCATTCCGTTCTTACACTGGTTTGAATAGATTAAGATTGTAAAAAAAAAGTCTTGCCCAAGGACACAACAACATCTGAGTGCGTCTTTGTATTCACTTACGTACTTACTAATAAAAATAAGTTCTTTTCAGTGCTTGTATTTGTCTTATGTTTCGTGTGGGTGTCCCTGAATTTGTCTAGTTCCCTTTGAAATCCTGTCTGTGTGAGTCCTTGGCTGTGATTGGAGGACTGTTTCTCACCATGTTTAAGAAGATTCGGGACATCTGCGACTAACTGCTAATCACACTGCACCTGGGGGGAGGACAAAGGGACATCGCGGACCTGACCCTCGGCGACAGATCGTCCACAGTGATCCCGCTCCATGGACCCGCTCAGCTCCTCTGCCCCCGACCCAGCTCTCCACGTCTCTGACCCCGCTGCCCACGATCCGCTAAAGGACTACAGCGAACAACCCCGCTCTCAACCTTTTGCTCAATCTACCGTCATTTGAAAATTTCTATCTGTAAACCGTTACCCGAGTTCTGTCTCTTTGGTCCCCCTTGTCAGTCGTTACAACATAGTGACTCTGTGTCTTGAAACACTTCGGCGTCAGGACCGATTCTGTTTGTTCATCAAGATTTTGTTATTTACTGTGAAATTTGTGTTTTACTTAACTACTTGTTGTTTCTGTTTAAACCTTGCAAGGTACCGTTTGTTTCAATATTTTTTAGTCCCCTTCTGTTTAGTTTTTCCTTAACATCTCTGTTCATTAAATTACTTCTTACTTTACCATTTTCCATCTTGGTTTCTTTAGTTACTTCCCTGTCCCACATGAGCTGAGTCGTAACAAGACGCTACATTTGGTGGAACTGGCTTGAAGCGCTGGGCTTTTTCGCAAAGAACTATCGGTCTGCAATGGGAGTTAAGGAAGATATTGATGTGAAGAAGGAGAATCGCTCTCTCAACAGGAACGGTGGACTCTGATGTACTCTACCAGCTGTTGACAAAAGTGTTCTCAATCCATGGGACAAGAAGACAACAAACCCGTCAAATGCTAATCAGGTTTTTAACAATGCAACAGGTGAGACAGCCAGCAAACAAAACAGGCAGAATGATCCAGAATAATGTTAGGAAGTGAAATAATGGCAGGTCAGTTTCACTCTAAACTCCTCCCTTTGGGGCGGGACAAGCAGAAGGCCCCGGATAAGCTGAAGAAAATGGATGGATGGTCAATGCACTAGTTGCCATGATCCAAGTAGGAAGTGAGCATGAACACTTTACACTGAAAAAAACCCCTCTCTCTGTGACTGCTGCTGTCAGGCTCGTCATTATGGTCTCTAAGTGTTTGTATTAACCTGCTCTACATGATCCTGGTGTTTTTATTTAGTTATTTTATCAATAAATTAAGATATGAACATTAATAACAGACCAATCATGCGCCTTCTTTCCCCGAAGTCGCTCCTTCTAGCCTTAGCAGCAGGTTTGATTGACAGCGTTGCCAAGTCCCTGCTAATCCAGTGGTGCAGGTGAGAAGGGGCGTTACCTTCAACAGCCTCACTCCGGATTGGCTCTTTGGTTGCTATGATACTCACGGTCAGAACTTGGCTCCAAATAACCGCTCTAGCCTCCCAGTGTTTCAGGCTTGTTCCATCAAATATAAAATGTTTTCTGGAGCTGATGAACCACCGATGAAACCGTCTCTACTTCTCTGAGATTCACATTTGAAATCACATTTTAAAACCTACTTAAAAAAACAAAAACTGAAATGTTAAAAATAAACCCTCAGACTTTTCAGCAGGTCTCACACAATAATAAAAGTACTTTTACTTTTCAGTCCTGCTCAAAAATGTAGTGGAGTAGAAAGTACAGATACTTGCTCTTGGATGTAGTGAAGTAAAAGTAAAAAGTATCCACTTAAGTAAAGTATAAATACCTTAAATGTGTTCTTTAAAGTACTTTCCTACTGTTATTATTACATTCTTACACTGGTTTGAATAGATTAAGATCGAAAAAAGTCTGAAAAAAGTTAAAATAGTGATCACTTTAGGTAAACTTACATAATTACACACTGACAACTATTACGCATATCCCCGCCGTACCTTGTTATCTAAGTACACAACACGATTACCTCATTAAGATGCGCTGTCCTCCTCAGGATTAAAAGCTTTGCACTTCAAAAACGTGTAGTAATCAAATTTTCCCGCTGACCCTTCCCACATTTGACCTTCATATGCCAGTTTATAGACAATTATAATGGGCCCCAAACCATTTCATATCACTGAGAGAACAGAGCAGGGCCAATGGGTGCTCCAGATACCACGCACTAAACAGCTCAATGGAAAGTTAATTAAAAACGTCCCCTCTAAGATATATCCCTGCTGCTTCTGGACAGAATATGGAAGCAAAGTGAGTAGAGGAAGTGATATGGTTTGCCTTAAGGAGACTGCAAATGTGATCCTTGACTTACTGTACAAAGACACTCATAATAGATAAGCAGGGTTTAATAGGCCAAATTGAATGATTTTAATGGGGAATATTTAACTATTTAGTAGCTGTACAACTTTATTTCCATGTATTGAGTAACATTTGTCTTGCAGCAGTACAGATATATATCGTAAAAGCAGATGTTGGGGTCAAAATGGGACCTGTCTGCAGCTGATTATGAGCCGGTTTTGCTGTCCGGGAATCAGGAAGTGAGCTGTTAGCATGCTAGTAGTTGTTAGCGTGACGGTGACGGATTATAACGCTCTGCTCGTAATGCGTAAAGTAAGTGAGGAGTAACTTTGGACCTTAATTAGTTCTGTTTTTCATGTTTTTGAGACAGTAAAGATCAGGTACAGCGCTTTTAGTAGGATTTTGTTGGTTGGGATGGACATGACAACAGTTGCTCGGGAGAGTTTGTCTTCTAATCCAAAGGTTTTTCCCAGCGTACATATCATTTGTAGAGCGGTCAGGTCAACGGGCTCACATGTTGGCATTTTGATCCTTGCTACACCAGGTAAATACCAGTCGTTCCAAAACCACGTGAGTTCATGGAGTATATTGTACAGGGTGGCCCAAAAGTCACTGATGGTTGAAAACAATTCATTATTTATCTTTTAGAAATGTTTCTAAATATTTTTATTTTATTTTTTCAGAGCATTTAGAGCTACCCTTACGACATTAATATGAGCAAATACAGCACCGAGGAACGAACCTTCATTGTACAGCGATACTTTGAGTCACATGGGTCAAATTCAGAAAACCAGCGGTGTTACCGTCGACATTTTAATATCAGAGATGCCCCAAGTGTAAATGCCATTAAAGGAATAATAAGTGGTTTTCAAAGACAGGGGGCAGTATGTGATCTCCACAGATCTGACTAGTCCTGATTTCTTCCTGTGAGGCTATCTTAAAGAAAAGGTGTTTGTGAATAAACCTCAGACAATAAACTACTTAAAAAGGATCAAATAAAAGCCATAAGCCCAGAAATACTTTAAATGTTATGCAAAGTGTGTTGGATCGGACTATTCAGTGTGAAACCAAAAATGGTGGACACTTAAAAAAATTATTTAAAAAAATGTGGTTATTTTTACTTCCCCTATTTCAAGTAGTGATGAGTCCAAGTGTAAGTGAACAATTATAACCGTATATATTGCCAAAAACCTCAGAAGGTTCAGTTTATCTACTGCTAAAATTTGGTGAGAATAACTTAAGAATTATAGGAGCTACTGAAGATTTAAACGTGTCAGTGACTTTTGGGCCACCCTGTATAATAACACCTCAGTCCTGATGCGAGCTCGACTAGAACCTGCTCCGTAGATGCTGCACGAGCTGGACCCAGAAAGAAGTGGCTGTGCGCACAACAGTAACCAGCTACATCCAAGCAGAGGGACAGTCAGCTCGACCATTTCTGCTGTAATAAAACATCTACAAGGCTTCTGCTGAGTCTCGCTAAAAAGACTAAATCCTGACAGATGAGGCAGTGGACAGGGAGCTGCGGGTGGATGTCACTTACAACATGTTAAACACTTTACACATACGAGGAAACTTCATCAAAGGACACTTCTATGTTTAAAAAGGTATGTCTTTGTGTGTCGGGGCTAATGCTAATGCTAATTTCAGAGCATAATACATATTTAAATAACACCACTGACTGAAATAATCTACACCTAAAAATCACTGGGTCGTCCTTCGAATACATTTTATTTAGTTTTCATTTTACATTTAGCGTTCTAATAGAAGTTAGCATTAGCATTGATACACAAAGACATACCTTGTCCTCTGGTGAAGCTTTTCTTTAATTTCTAAAGTGTTTAACATGTTGTCAGTGACATCCACCCATCAGTCCACTGCCTGATCTGTCAGGATTTGTAGGTAATGGACGTAGCTAACCTGCTAGCTGCTGCGATCCAAATAGGAAGTGATCATGGACTCTGGCTCCAATTCACTTCACACTGAAATGCCTGTCTCTGTAACTGCTGCAATGAGCCTCGTCTTTTTGGTCTTAACTATATGGTGTCGGATGCTGTCTCAAAGCAGAGGCATAGACCATTATAGTCTAGACTTTTATTCATTTTTAGCCATACAAATCATGTTAAAGAAAGTATCAGCATGTACTTTTGCCTTTTTTCACACAACTACCTCTATTTTACATATCCATCCTTATTTTTCATTTGATGCATCAAATAACTGACTGGGAGAATCCCGGCGGCACCTGTGCTCTGATTGGTCGTCTTCGAGGGACGACGTAAGCACATTATCGTAAAGACAGTAACATATTTAAAGAGCCTCATGTCTCTGCTTTGAGACGCTGTTTGAATTTACATGAAGCACAATTGGTTGCGCAGTTACGGTAATGGAAAGTCCACAACCACGAGTCTATCGGCGCAGACAGGATCTGACGTTATAGGATTAAAATGTTCGTATTAACCCACTCCACATGATGGTGTGTTTAATTTTGCTATTTTGTCCATAAATCAAAATATGAAGATTAATAACAGACAAATCCAATGCCTTGGGGCTGTTGAAGGGGCGTTAGCCTTTCAACAGCCTCGCTCTGGATTGGCTCTGTGGTTGCTATGACATTCGCGCTTGGAATTCCTAATATGGAACTCAAGTCCAAATTCGCCCTATAACCGCTAGGCTCGATAAGCTTTATTTGACTGGAACCAAACACTATGGGTGACTTCACACTCCCTTAGTCCACTTCTTTATACAGTCTATGATCTTCGTGCGACCTCGTAGACGTTACATTACGCTGGTCGGTCCAACTGTCTCTCTGACTGCAACTAGTCGGTTACTGTTGTGCGCAGAGCCACTTCTCCCTTAGAGCACAATGTATTTTTGCAAATTCAACCTGCCCGTGTTCGGCTGACGGGGCATCCGCTTCCACAAAGGTTGGATTTTCACAGCATGACCTTTTCGGTATTTTAATATCCCCAAAGCGCCTAAAAGTTTTGTAAGATGTTGCCTTGCTTTGGAGCTGGAGGACGTGTCTGGGGTGAGGGAAGTCTGAGAGTCCCTGCTCAGACTGCTGCCCCTGCGACCCGACCCCCCCGATAGCTCTGCTCTAGCTTCCATCACCCTGATTGGCCAGAACTGATCACATGGTGCACATTTGAGGAAGTAGTGCAGAAAAAACTTTTTTTTGGCCACATCTTTGGTTCATCTTCAGCTCATATTATTACACTTTCATTACATCCCTACACCCATGACGCTCGTGTGATCACCGTCTCCCAGTGTCCCCTGACTGTTTATAATCTCCACCCAAACTCTGTCTCCCGAGGGTGCTTCTCTCCCTGCGCCTGTTACACGTTTCTGCCTCTCAAAGAAACAACATGTACCGCGTCTCATCACGTCTCCTCTCTCTCCTCGGCCTTGAGGTAATTAGCGTTAGCCTAGCGGGGGGGGCGCAGTGTGGGCCTCCACCAACACGACTGATAAATATTGACTCAGTGCTCTGCTCGTCTAATTAAAGGATGGTCCACATTTTGATGCTTCATATTAATCTATACCCGCCGAGTCTGAGGCCGCACGAACAGCACATGCAAGATTTTCAGTGGGAAAAAGCAGGGGCGTTGTGGATTTGAGTAATTATTGTTCCCTTTAACATTTATGTAAAATGTTAAAGGGGGCATGTTGTGTAAAATAAATGTTTTAAACCACATTATAATGGTGCTTCTACATCATTAGCTTTGTAAGAAATGTTCGTTTCTGGTGTAAGCGTCAAAGAGGACAAAGAGACTGAAACATGAAGTGACCAGGTTTAATGAGATCCACACAGGTAAAGTGAACAATGAAGCAACAGACTCGCAGGAAAGGATAGGTGGAGACGTCTGAGATGTGCATTTTGACGAGGGAAGGGGGGTGTTCTGGTTTGCCTAAAGATTCTTAATGTGTAACGCCATGCAAAGTCGAACAAGGTGACTGTTTCACAACCCTCTCAAAGTGGAGGTCGCACATTCTTTAGTGAGAGGGAGATAAGAAGATGTGGCCTTCGTACATTGTCCACACGTCCTTGTAATGTCCCACGCTGGTCTCCGTAGCGTCCTGGTCATCCTCCACGCATTACATATCCATTGGCCGGCACGTGTCATTTACCTTAGCGTTAGTAAATCACGATACCAGTTCGGTGTACTGCTGCACTGCTAGAAAATACCTTACAGCTTATTCAAAGTTGCATTTTAATCATGGATCTGTCAAAATAACTGGATACGGTATTGCGAGCTTAGTCCTGTCTCGAGTTGGATTAATGGCCACTCATTGGTACTGCTACGAAAAAATCCTTCTAACCCAGAAAGGATTTTTCTTACAAAGCTCAATGTGATCACAAACTGCTCATGTTCGTCCGACAGGCCCTCTGCTCCCCTCGCTCTCGTCACGCAAAGTCTCACGGGGGGTAGCTCAACTGCGCATGGTCGATGGGCAGGGCAGGAGCGGATGTACCTTGCTGCTAAAGGCTAAGCTAGCACCATGCGCCATTGAGCACGGCCCATTGACTTCAATGGAGCCATGGTTAGGCCCCGGGGTTTGATTTCAGCTGAGGCATTGTCGGAGTAACCTTGTCCTGCCCTGCTTTTAAAACCCATCACTGTACTCTCGAAGAAAAAGTACTTTGGCCATCGCTATCTGTCAGAAAAGAGCAACACAGTATAAAATGCAAGAGACTACTTGACAGACTGAATCTCGCTTGTTGAACTTTGATACAGGAACTTTTAATGCAAGATCTCATGATTGTGTAAGTTTAAAGACTGGCTGCATCAGAACTGAGATGGGAAAAGGGGCTTTTGGCTGTTTTTCTTCACAAAAATTGAATATATTTCAAGGACAAGCAAACTGTATACTCTGGTGACACAAATGCAGTTTAATCATCCGGTAACAAACATTTACACTCACACTTGCAGCTGTCTTTAATGTTTTAAATGGATTATGTACTTGTTTTTTCTTTGCATTCTTCTGTATTTTGAACAGGGCGCCCATGAAAAAGAGAGCTATACCTATATCTTTAAATTAAATTAATTAACCAGCTCTGTTTTTTTTTACAGTAAAGACAGTAAAAATCAGGTACAACGGTTTTAAGTTAATTTAGCTTGGGGTCAAGGTGTGAGCAGGAAGAACACCCACTGCCCACGGTGGTACTGACCCTATTTAGCAAAATGAAGAGGAAGAAGCTGTTGGTTTCTGTTCTGTTGCATGAAGAACAGAGCAGAGGCACAGGGATCATTCTGTTGATCTTTATTGTCGGTAGTGTACCAGGGTCGAACAGAGTCTCACAGAGTCTAACAGAGTCTAACAGAGTCTCACGGAGTCTAACAGAGTCTAACAGAGTCTCTAACAGAGTCACGGAGTCTAATGAAGTCTATCGGAGTCTAACGTAGTCTCACGGAGTCTAACAGAGTCTCACGGAGTCTAACGGAGTCTAATGAAGTCTATCGGAGTCTAACGGAGTCTCACGGAGTCTAACGGAGTCCCACAGTCTCACAGAGTCTGAAGAAGGTGAGCTTGCACCAACCTTTTATTTTAGAGTGGGAGTTAACGAGTGGGAGTTAGTCGAACAAACTGATTGCATCAGTGTTCTATAATACCCCCCTAGGACCTGACGTCCACATATGAAACCAACATATTTTGGGTTGTCTAGGCCACAATGCAAATTTTTAGAAGAAGAGGAACAGTAACAATGCAAAAATGTTCAATTTAGAATACATTTAAGAGTTTAGAATGTTCAGAATATTTTATTTTATTTTTTTATTTTTTATTTTTTTTTTTTTTTTTTTTATTTTGTCTTTCTGCACCTGTCAGCAGCATTTCAAATGAGACACATTGTTCCAAGAGGCACAAATTTTGTTTCTCATTTTGTTTTTACATTCAAGACAAAAGTTGCTATGTTCAGGCATTCAATAAATTGTTTAAGCAAATCATTATCAAATGTTCTATCAAAATGATTACAACGTAAAACAAATGTCGTCATGTATGGATCATTTTTCTCAGTAATGTAAAAAGATAATTATTGGTTTTTAGACTCATCAGGTCCATATCAAGCCAGATAACAAAGATAAATTAATAAAGCCTGACATGGGACTCGGGTCCTAGGAGCTACCTCAGAGTGGGAAAAGAGAACATTTTACACCTTTGTAAGAAAGTAAGCAATATTACGTTTATATATTTTCCCAAAGCAAAATGCAAAATAAAAAAATTGGAAACTCACTAAATTATTTATTTTCTCTCTCTTTTTGCTCCCTTTCGCTCTTATTTCTTTAGTTTTCTTTAACTGTTTTATTACTTACCTCCCCATAAACACACTGTCTCATCACCCTGTTCATATCTGTATGTTTGCACTCGCTTTTCCCTCAAGTCAAAACGCCTAAACGCCTAAAACAAAGCAAAAAAAAAAGTGAATTCAGCTTGACACGTCTAATTATCACCTGACACAGTGACATCTCAAAATTCTACAACAAAACCGTGGCTCCTTTTTTTGCATTGATCCTTTGCTTTCACTCATTATACTGACTCTATAACAAGCCACAACACAAAACAAACATGGCCGCTAATGATGACGACGCCGCAAAGCCTTAGGTTCCTCTGAAGGCAAAACGCTGCTTTCTTCTCTCTCCTCTTTCTTGTCTGTTGCTTTTGGGGGTAATTGACTTGCACCACCACCGCTCCTCTACGCCCTCATCAGCAGCTCATTATGTCAGACGCCCTGAGATCACCTGACAACAACACCTTTGATTCGTCATTAAACAAGAACTAGAGACTGTGCATAAGCAGAACATGCCTATACCGGCCTTTTTCGATTCATAAATGATGCAGCCACACACGTTTGAAATATTTATCCAAATCTGTGTAATCTACTCTCACTTCGACATTCATAATTTAGAAGTTGGTGCAGTTTTTCCCCCTTTTTTTCTAAACACAGTCTTAATATTCATATAAAGGCATCGCAGGCCAGTAATTTAATAGCAGCTTTTCCTTAAAAAAAAAAAACTCGAGCTTATCGACAGCTGCTAAGCCTGAGGGTGCGTGTGACTTATCTGATCCCGATTCATGAAGTTTTAAGCAGCATGAAACAAGATGGCGACCCAGGATCACACTGTAAAAATACTTCAATCGGAACTGAAATGAAAACTTAAATTTGGGAAATGTCTCTCGATTTGGAAGGTAAGATTTAGTTTGTAAGTCCAAACTGTGGCCCGGGGGCTAAATGCGGCCCTCAGACCAGTTTTTATTGGCCCTCAGGCTTCCTCCTGAACCGGCCCAATTGATCATAAGCAGAACTTTTTACAGCAAATTAAACTATTTCTACCACTATATCCTCAAACATCACATTGCAGTGTGATACAGACCTAAAATGAATGTGTTTAAAGTCTTATTAATACACGGCGGCTCTGTCAAAACTGTGTATAAAGCACCACACTGCATTGATCACTCGTCTGTCGTAAGAGGTCATATTTACTCTGTTACAACCCGCATCAAATGTAGAGACCGACACAGGGAGTTACCAAAAGATGTGGTTTATTTTACATACTGGCCATAAGTTAAAATTTGACAATAACCCATTATTAGCAGAGCCAGTCTTTAACGGGATGGTGGAAGCGTCACGTACTCATTTCCATATTTAATTCTAATTTTAGATTACATAAGATTATTCAAACTTGTAAGGATGACATCTAAAACCTCTTCAGACATGTTTTTGATGAGAGCACAATGTTATAACATGGTAGAAAGTACAATAAAGTTGATTTTATGTAATATCCCCTCTTTAAGTTGGGGGTTAGCTTTAAGAATAAATGCAGTTATTATAAAGTGATACTGAACAAGTTAAAGAAGAGAACCACACAGAGCCTGGACTTTTTTTTAAACCTAATCTGAAGACCTTTTTTATTTAGAAAAGTGTATTGTTGATATATTTAGCCTTTTAGTATTGATTTAAAAGTTGTTTTATTGTAGCACTCTGAGATTTTATGGAATGAAGAGTGTATTATAAATAAAATGTATTATTATTATTATTATTATTATTTTTTTGGAGGAAACACATTTTAAATTAAAATGTTATACCAACTGAAATTAAATTAAAATATTCTACATTTATGAAAATTATAAAATAAAACAAGTTCAGACAACTCAAAAACAGTCCACAAAACCTCTTTTTTTTTTTTTTTATGGGCATATTTGACTTAGTTTCCCTCTGTTGGTGGAGCTATAATCCGCATGACACCAGATACCCCCCTGCATTAGAAAACCCTAGTATGCGTGACAACTGTAACCATTTGCAGTCCAGTAAAATAAGCAGCCTTCACTGTCATAAATATTAATGTCATATTAGAGTGCTGCATTTGGACACGCACAGTCTGTGGATCTACTGTAGGGGGCAGCGGTCTCGTGTGAAAGAGCCTAACCAAGCCAAACTCTACCGGGCCGTGAAAGCCTGTTAGAGGTGCGATTGGTTTCTCTTTACAGGGATGTTTAGAAGTCGAAATTGGAGGTAAAAGTGTGTAAAATGGGTTGTCATGGAGACGGGGACATGACTGACAGCTGTGGCATTACTGTAAGGTGAAGCATAGAGTCGACCAGGACGGAAAGTTGGGTTAAGACCCATATTTGGATGAAATGTGGTACTATAGTGTACAATAAATGTGTATTTTTAGTGTGGACCGACCGGAGAGTATTGGTTTGCATGCAAAAAATATTGATAGTTAAAAGTGCACCGTGCGACTTTTCTGGTTAAGGGTCCGCTACCTGCTTGTCTCCATGGAGATGTTATTGCTTTGGCTGGAATGTTCCATGATATGAGAGTAACATATCCATCTAGTACAGGCATCCCCAAACTGTGAAATGCAGCCCTCAGATGATTTTTTTCTTGGCCCTCAAGCTTCCAAGACCATGTTACTTTAAACAGTACTTTTTACTGTAAATCTACTTTAATAAGCCTACATCAGATATTTAATGTGTCCCATTGAGGATGTGAGCATGAACAAAGATCTAGTCGTTCAGTCCAACTTGTAATAATAACACAGATTGGTGACCAGTCCATGACCCTCAATCGACCCTCAGCTTTGTCTGTATTTTTATATGTGGCCCTTAATGAGAAAAGTTTGGACACCCCTGATCTAGTATTTACCATATTTTCTGGAGTACAAAGCCACACCATCCAAAAAATGTATAATAATGAAGAAAAAAACGAGTATTTCACACATAAATCGCATCTGAGTATAAGTCGCACCCCCGGCCAAACTATGAAAAAAAGTGTGACAGTCCAGAAAATGCAGTATTCATCACGGGTGTTTGTGTTTCTCCAAAATACAATAATTAATCATGTAAATAGGGGTGTGTCTCCACAGATCTGCATTGTAAATTAGCGTAGTGCTGTAACCTCCCTTGTGATAGATAGGTGGCGGCAAATCCTCCACTAGAAATGTTACACAGTGCACCTTTAAAGACGAGGTATTTGATTTCTACATAACATCTCTAGATCACCATGTTACCTTTTATTGTTTACTCGTCCAAACAACATATTAACGAGTTTTATTAGTTTCTCTGTAATTTTTGATGCTCTGAGTCAGGGGGGACCCTTTGCTTGTGTATTTCGCTAATGAAGCTACTGCACATCGCGTCAGGTTTGTGAAGTTGTAGTGTATTGTTTAGTATACTGGCTTTTTTTTTTATTGTGCGGGACCATCAGAGAGCAACAATATCATTATCCTCGCTCAACCCCATTTTTAACAGATCGAAAAACATATATGTGCAGATAAATTGAAATATAACCCGTGTATTTTGATGAGACCTTTGCAGTATTTTGGATACATTTCAATACCTTAGTCACTATCAGTGTATCAATATTTTGGCACCGATCCACCCACAAAGCGAGGGTAAATCCAGCCTGACTCATAATAGTTTTCACCCCTTAATTAAACAAATTGTAGCTCAGTCAGAATGTAATATTTTGAAGTAAAATAATGTCTATATATTTGAGTCTATGCAGTGTCAGCTATAACACACAACACACTGCAGTTCCCTATGGCCCTGGCTAAACCCTGCGCCTCTCATAGCTCCCTCCTTTAGTCATCCTTACCCTCCTCCCTCTGCAGCACGATTCATTTTTCATTTGATCTGGACTCTGAAAGACCACGCTCAAATCCCTAAAGACATTTCCAGAGCACAGCATTCCCATCAGAAAGCCTGCCATTCCGATATTTCCCCTTTATAGTTAATTTATACATCACATTCCATCTGGACACAGCCATGGACAACAGATGCTGGATACGGGAATTTCGCTGTTTTTATTTCTATTGCTTTGTGCCGTGATTTGGTTTGATTTTGAAGGGTTATGAAAGCTTATTGCCCCATATGTGTCAAATATTAGATCACTATATAGCATAAGGCTGCAATAACCTCACTTGTATTTGTGTTTTTCTCCTGTTATTCCAGGGAGGCGTTTACAGTGGAAGTGAAACCATTGGAACAGCACACACCATTTGATACATCACGAAATCCCAGCTCCATAGGACAGATACTGATATGGGCTATCCCGGCTGGTTAGGGGGGGGTTAAGTGCGGTGCTATGGAATGTCAGCTGTAAAAGAGATATATTCGGGGGAGTGGGACGTCACCCATCGAGCGGTTATAGCGGCGAATTTGGAGTTCCATATTTGGAGTCCCGCAAGTATCATAGCAACCAAAGAGCCAATCTGGAGCGGAGATGTTGAAGCTAAGGCCCCTTTCCAAGACTTCCACAGGTTTGATTGACAGCGTTGCTCAGCGCCCGCTCCCTGCCAAACCCGCAGTTTAGCAGGGCGCTTAGCAACGCTGTCAATCAAACCTGTTGCTAACGCTAGCGGGAGTGACCTCAGGGAAAGAAGGCAGCTGATTTGTCTCTTATTAATGTTCATATCTTGAGTTACAGGCACAATAGTGAAATAAAAATACCAAGATCTTGTAAATATGAACATTTTAAGACCTAAATGACGAGCCTGACAGCAGCAGTTACAGAGAGAGGGGTGAAGGTTTTCTAATGTGAAGTGAATTGGAGCCAGAGTCAATGAAGCACACCCATGATCACTTCCTGTTTGGAACGTGGCAGCTAGCAGGTTAGCTATGTCTATTTATATATACAGTCTATGGCGTTTAAACCAAAACTAAATTAATATATTTAAAATCTGATCAGAAAGACTACATGAAGTACAAAATTGCCAATCACAGCAAAAATTTGAGTTCAGATTTGAATTTCAAACTTTTTCCAACACAAAATGACACTATATGGACTTTCCAAAGCTACGTATTTGCGTAAAATTGGTATTTCCTTTGTGAATTTTCATTTTCACCTAAAATTATCAACAATTAAAGTGCCTATGACAGGTTGGACTACTCATTTTACTAAAACACGATCATTATATATCAGATTTCGCAAAAAATGTGTTAAACGGCTTTAGATGTCGTCCGTGCATGTTTGAGCAATTTAGCGATCTCTTATGGTTAGCTGTATGAACCTGTACAACAAACCTACGTCATCCATATTCTCACATACAAAAACATGATACAAATCTGTACACAACAACTTCACAAACCTGATGTGATATGCGGTGGTTTCATTAGCGGGATGCACGAGCTAATGTGTGTGATAGCGCTCTGAAGGAGGAGTAACTTAGCATGGAGAGCAAGGGGAGGGGAGACTCAGAACATCCAAAATGAAAAAGTGAACCTTATAGAACATGCTAATACATTGTTTTTTGGGGAATATAGCATTTTCAGAACAATAAAAGGTAACATGGTGATCTAAATGTGTCATGTGTTTGCGGTTAATACCCCATAGAAGTAAAATACCCCCTCTTTAATGACGCACTGTGGAACATTCCAGGCAAAGTAATGGGTAATAGTCTCCATAGTCTCCATTGTATCGCACATAACATAAGCTTGGTCATTTTGTTCAATATTTGTAATAGTATATGTTCTGTAAACGCTCTTTTTGTTGCACTAATAGTATTGTATCTGTCCTTGATACGTTTTGACAGCACATGGTACAACTACGGCTCGCTGTTTCTGTCCTCAAAGACGCTCCCATTATTTATCTGCTTTATGGTAAATATAGCAAGGCGCATTACATGTCACAGATAGCGCGGAAAGATATCGGCAAATAGCATTAATGCATCCAACTAAATCCGTAAGACTCCGGGATGGATAAGGAATGCTCGGAACGCTCGGAATAAAATCATTTGTAGATATCTGGGAAATGGAGTGAAATAGTCAGCCATTTTGAATCTTGAAGGGGCAATGCATTATGTTTGCCCGCAGCCCAGAGACACTTCGATCGCTCAAGTCGAGGCCATCACACCACCATTCATGCTTGAATTTATTTTTAATATTGAATGTCAAGTGTTATGATAAAGAGCGGTTGGAATCTCTATTTGACTGCATCCTCCACTGCGAGTAATGGATCTTAGGGACTACACAAGGGATAGGCCCACCGCAAATAAAACTCCAGTGCCATTTCTCTGTCAATGCATAAATAAAAACCGCTCGCATATATAGATGTATGTTTTTTTTTGTTTTTGCTTCATAAATTGTTACTGCGGTCATGATCCGATATAGAAATCAAAGAGTTATTTATTGGCTGGGAAGTTTGAAATGGAGTGGTTTTGAAAGCTTTAAATATTTCAAAGCACAGAAAAGAAAACAGATTAGTCAAAAGCACTGGATGTTGTACGCACAGGCCAATGTACTGTTTTAGAAATATGGCTCCTGTTCTGATATGTCTGAAAATACATTGTCATTGCTCAAAATACCAGTAAAAATATGCATTTGTACGGTGAGAAAGCTTGCCTCTCCACAGATCTGACTTGAAATATGAGCTGATGGTGTCTTTATGGTAAGTTAACACCTGAAGAAAAGCAGTAACATCTCTAGAAACCTAACAAAAGCATGACTTATGTAGTAACATATTTAAAACTTAAAATTTGGTTTCAGTTTATGTCCATATGCAAAGTACAATAACTTTATGAAAATAGAAATTCACCCAGAAGAGCGGATCAAAGTAAAAGAATGTAGTGGAGCAGAAACTACCTTCTCTCAAATGTAGCAAAATGTACTTAAGTAAAGTACAGATACCTAAAAATTCTACTTAAGTACAGTACTTTACTATTTGTACTTTGTTACCTTCCACCACTGCTTTTCTGTTGAAGGGTATGCCACAGGTCTCCATGGAGATGTTTGGATGTGTAATGTCCTACAGTGTGGCATTAAATAAATATATACCTTTGAGAAAAGCACGCGAAGCCACCAGGTCAAGTCATAAAACAACAATTTACGTGCAAAAAACATATTTCTGTCAGTTTAAACATTAATTTGGTTGAAGTCATGGTGTCCTGGTGGTGGTGTCATGGTGTGAAAGATGAGTGTGAGGCTGTTCTAAAGCAGGGCTGTGTTTAAGGAGACGTTTGTGACACATGAGGCTGTAATGTAAGGGCACCTGTCTGACCCAGAGCACTGTTGATATTAGTATCTCTTAATGAATGTTGTGCAGTACATGACATATGTGTAGATCTGTCATATGTGACTCATATTGTTTCTAGATGCACAATATAGATAACAACAATACTGAAGGCTCAGCTGCATAAATGAGATAAAGGAGCAGAACAAATCTGTGAAGAAACGTCTCTAATTTCACTCCAAATAGCTCAGTATATGTGCACTTAATGTCAGTATAAATAAATATAGTAATTTGCGATGTAGGTTGTATAAAAAGTGGCGTAATTAAATGGTATCGACTAAATATTGATGTACCCATAAAAGTCACCACACACTGCTGCCAACTATATTTGAATGAAATGCGTGGTCTGATCTGTAATATGCACTTTGAGATTAAGGTTAAGTTACTGTTCCCGTTGCACAGAGGTGTCCAAGCTATGGCCCGGGGACCAAATGCGGCCCTCAGACCTATTTCTGTTGGCCGTCAGGCTTGGCCAAAATTACAAAAGTAGTACTTTTTACAACATTTCTGCCAAAAACCAAACATTATGTATGATGCAGACTTTCCATAATGTCCCTTGCCTTATTAAAGCTGTGCTGGCTTAGTCAAACGTCAAATGTAACATGTTATATGATTCTCTTCAGTGTCCTGAGTCTGTGGCCCTACGCTCTGTATAAACTTGAATATTTGGCCCTCGGTGAAAAAAGTTTGGACATCCCTGCCCTAGCTGCATGTATCTTTGCTGTTCCTACTACTGCGCTTTTCTGCACTGAGATGTTTGATATTTTTCCTGGGATCTGCTGTCCAGTTTGGGGGTCACTGCTTCGAGTAGGTCTGATGACCACAGTCACCACCATATATATATGTGATGGTCTTTTTTTTTTGTTTTAACCAAAGTAACAC
Organism: Periophthalmus modestus; assembly: GCA_019594935.1. Taxonomy (NCBI): domain Eukaryota; kingdom Metazoa; phylum Chordata; class Actinopteri; order Gobiiformes; family Gobiidae; genus Periophthalmus; species Periophthalmus modestus. The sequence goes on from JAIEZT010000021.1 coordinate 11,746,613, forward strand.
TGGGATTCTCCATATTCTTCAAGTACTTGCTGGAAAGTGTCAGTGCGGAGCATGCAATTTGTGAATAATGTGATATTTTACATTGTGCAGAGCTGAATGCCTCTGGTCATGTTTCCGTGGAGACAGCAGCAGACACCTCTGGGATCTGGCCTTGATCTGGTCCAGGACAGGTCTTTGATTCCTCCTGCCCCCTCACTGTAGCAGCCCAGTGCTTAGGAAGACAGGAATCCCACGAGGAAAAGAAAGACAGAGGGGGTGGAAGAGAGGGAGAGAGGGGGAGAGAAAAAGGGGAGAGGGGGGAGGAGGAGAAAAGAGGAGAGAGGAACAGCCAAGTGCTCAGGAAGACAGGATTCCCAGGAGGAACAGAGAGAGAGGCGGGAGAGAGAGAGGAAGAGGGGGAGCGAGAGGAAGGGTTCTGTTAATCCAAAAAGTCCAGGAAATTCAACCAATTCACCAATGCAAAATAAAATTATATTTTTCGTGTTTTTTTATTTTGTTTTGTGGTCTATTCTTTCTTTCTTTATTTGTCAGGGACCTGTACAAATTCATTAATCTTTCAAAAGAAGAGATGATTTGTACCAGATTTAGCTGCTGCTACTTTCATCTTCAAAAAAACATATTTAATGTAATATTTTGTCCTCTTACAATTCCTCGTAATAGTGTAGTGATTTCCCCCAAATATATATATTTTTTTCTCTCCTCAGATCTGATCTGTAGCGTTACTTGCTGGACTCACCTGTGTTGTTTAATGCCAAACTGTGGAACATTCCAGGTAAAGCAATAGCATCTCTATGGAGATTCCTGTTAGATCTGTATCTGTCCACCTGTCATTTATCTGTTTGTTTGTTTTTGCATTTTGTATTGTATGCTTTTTGCTCAAATGCATGACACTTTAAGTAGTGCATTTCTAGTTGGAGTAAAAAAAACAAAAAAAAATGTTGTTGGTTTAACCCAGGGTCAGCTCCATAATGAGGGATTTTATTTGGACCTCCAGGGGAAGAGGACCCCATCCAGCCCTCTGCTCACCACACAGCATGGCCCCATTATCGGAAACACAATCCAGCTCCCCCTGTCACTCTGCTCCTGTCTGCTGCTCTCTGCTCCTGTCTGCTGCTCTCTGCTCCTGTCTGCTGCTCTCTGCTCCTGTCTGCTGCTCTCTACTCTCTGTCTGCTGCTCTCTGCTCCTGTCTGCTGCTCTCTACTCCTGTCTGCTGCTCTCTGCTCCTGTCTGCTGCTCTCTGCTCCTGTCTGCTGCTCTCTGCTCCTGTCTGCTGCTCTCTGCACCTGTCTGCTGCTCTCTACTCCTGTCTGCTGCTCTCTGCACCTGTCTGCTGCTCTCTACTCCTGTCTGCTGCTCTCTGCACCTGTCTGCTGCTCTCTGCTCCTGTCTGCTGCTCTCTACTCCTGTCTGCTGCTCTCTGCTCCTGTCTGCTGCTCTCTACTCCTGTCTGCTGCTCTCTGCACCTGTCTGCTGCTCTCTACTCCTGTCTGCTGCTCTCTGCACCTGTCTGCTGCTCTCTACTCCTGTCTGCTGCTCTCTGCACCTGTCTGCTGCTCTCTGCTCCTGTCTGCTGCTCTCTGCTCCTGTCTGCTGCTCTCTGCACCTGTCTGCTGCTCTCTGCTCCTGTCTGCTGCTCTCTGCTCCTGTCTGCTGCTCTCTGCTCCTGTCTGCTGCTCTCTGCACCTGTCTGCTGCTCTCTGCACCTGTCTGCTGCTCTCTGCTCCTGTCTGCTGCTCTCTCTGCTCCTGTCTGCTGCTGCTCTCTGCACCTGTCTGCTGCTGCTCTCTGCTCCAGTCTGCTGCTCTCTGCTCCAGTCTGCTGCTCTCTGCACCTGTCTGCTCCTGTCTGCTGCTCTCTGCTCCTCTCTGCTCCTGTCTGCTGCTCTCTGCTCCTTCTGCTGCTCTCTACTCCTGTCTGCTGCTCTCTGCTCCTCTCTGCTCCTGTCTGCTGCTCTCTGCTCCTGTCTGCTGCTCTCTGCACCTGTCTGCTCCTGTCTGCTGCTCTCTGCTCCTCTCTGCTCCTGTCTGCTGCTCTCTGCTCCTGTCTGCTGCTCTCTGCACCTGTCTGCTGCTCTCTGCTCCTCTCTGCTCCTGTCTGCTGCTCTCTGCTCCTGTCTGCTGCTCTCTGCTCCTGTCTGCTGCTCTCTGCTCCTGAGACTGCTGCTCTCTACTCAGGAGTCTGCTCCTGTCTGCTGAGACAGGAGAAAGGTCTGCTCCTGTCTGCTGCTCTCTGCTCCAGGAGAGAGGAGGTGTCTGCTGCTCTGTGCTCCTTCCTGCCTCTGTCTGCTCCTACTTGCTCTTGTCTCCTCTGTCTCCTCCTTTCTGCTCCTGTCCCTCTCCTTCTCTCCTTTATCACTCCCCTCTCTCTATCTCTTTTTCCACTCTCTAGGTAGGAGACAGCTCTTGTCTGCTCCTGTCTGCAGCTTCCATTACTGAAAAAAAAAAAAAAAAGGAGGTACGAGTCCAGGACTGATACATACGACATCTCTTCTAGAGGCATTAAAACTACTGACAAACAAGGGAAGACTATGGAAGGGAAGGAGACAGGAGAGAGGAGGTAGGAGACAGGAGAGAGGAGGTAGGAGAAAGGAGAGAAGAGGTAGGAGACAGGAGAGAGGAGGTAGGAGACAGGAGACAGGAGGTAAGGGATAGGAGAAAGGAAATAGGAGAAAGGAGGTAGGGGACAGGAGACAAGAGGTAGGAGACAGGAGAGAAGAGATAGGAGACAGGAGAAAGGAGGTAGGAAAAAGGAGAAAGGTTGTAGAAGACAGGAGAGAGGAGGTAGGAGAAAGGAGAGAAGAGGTAGGAGACAGGAGGTAGGAGACAGAAGGACAGGATGCACAGTAGTTGGTTGTATTTCCACGCGACATTTGAAAAGTACATGCTGTATTTTTACTGTAAAATGGGTGAAAATCTAGAAAGGTTTTAGTCTGACAAATGTTCAGATTTCAGGTTTGATCATCACAAGTTTTTCATTACAATCAACCCTTAAAAATCAACGTTTATCGGGTTTGTGTTCAATTATAATTACATTACAGATTTAATGTTATTTCAGAGAGTCTTGGGAGTGATTCCAAAAACACCTCTATCCTAATGGCAAAATTTCCCAGTTTTCTTAATTTTCAAATAAAAAAGCAACATTCATTCTAGGGGGTCAAAGTCATATTTTGCACGGTGTTGCCATGGCGATGAAGCGTTTCAGCACTTCCGATGTGTGTGCGACTTTGTCTGTGTAGTGACAAGCGCAGCCCAAAGCCACAGGAGCAGAGACAAGCGGCGTGTGAGCTCGTCCTCAGGGAGCGCTGCGCTGGCCGAGTGCAAAGCGCAGCCTGCGAGGGCCGTTTGATGCCACTTGCGGTTTTAATTTATTATTGAACTTTACCACAGATAGTGAATTCATATCATCTTTTCCTCTTTTTCATATTGGTTTTCCCCATGACTCCTGCACAGAGAGAGAAAGCTGTATTATTACACCTGTCTGCAGTCACCTGTCCCGTCTGTCACACATCAGGCCAAGTTATGAAAAGGACCAACAATGACCCCTCCTCTCTCTCTCTCTCTCCCTCCTTTGCGCTTTTACCCTCCCTCCTTCTCCAGCTCCCCCTTTCTCTCTCTTTCTTTCACCCACTCCCTTTCTCCCCTCTCCCTCGCTCACTCTATCCTCTTCTCTCCTCTTCTCCTCTCTATTTCCATTTCTCACTCTCTTCTCTCTCTCCCTCTTTCTCCCCTTATCCCCTCTCCCTCCTCTGTCATACCCTTCCCCCCTCTTGCTTTGCTCTGTCTCCTTCCCTCTCCTTCTCTCACTTCCTCTTTCAAAACTCTTGTATCCCTCTTTCTCTGCCCCTCTATTCCCTCTCTCACCCACCCTCTCTCTAGATCTTCACCTCCCTTTCTCTCTCTAAACCCTCTTTTCTCTCTTCCCTCCATCTCTGTACAACCCCCCCTCTCTCTCTATCTTTCTATCTCTCTCTCTCTCTCTCTTTCCATGTCTCTCTCTATCTTTCTCTCCTCTCTCTCCATGTCTCTATATTTCATCATTCTCTCTCTATCTATCTCTTCTCTCTATCTTTCTCTCTCTCTCCCTCCCTCTCTCTATCTCTCTCTTTCCATGTATCTCGTTCTCTCTCTCTCTTTCCCTGTCTCTCTCTCTCTCTGTCTCTCTCTTTCAATCTCTCTCTCTCTATCTATCTATCTTTCTCTCTCTCTCTCTTTCATTCCTCTCCCCCCCCCCCCCCTTTTTTTCTTTCTTTCTCTCTTTCTCTGAGTTATCGCCTGGTTTCTCAATATTAAGACTTAGAAAAGTGTCTTCATAATGATAATGCCACAGATGCCCTGGGACAGAATGATGGAAACGAGGCTGCCAATCTGCGCCATTAGCTCCTCCCACCATCACACACACACACACACACACACTCACACACACACACACACTCAGAGCAGATGTGTAAAGTGTCTTGCCAAAGGGAACGACATCTTGATCCACCACGGAAATTGTACACAGCTCAAAAAATATCAAAAAGTATCTATACTGGTTTCAGTTAGTATCTGACAACAATATTCTGGGACATCGTATGCTCGCTAGCTCGATGTGTCTCAAAGCTAATGCTATTTAAAGACTATACTGCAATGCTAATGCTAATTTTATGCCTTAAAACACAAGAGACACAAACATCTCTTGCTAAAGACGGACGTGTTCTCGGGTCTTTGTATTACTTTTGTTTTAGTGACACCCGCTCGCAGCTCTCGGTCCGTGGCCTTATCTTTAAATATTTATTCATTTTAGTGTGACTGGTAAGAAGATAGATCAAACTGGACAGGAAGTAGTGACGCTCACAGTGACGTTGCCGGCCGCTGTTGTGCACGGAAACAAACTGATCAGGACGTGCATTAAAAACAGTGACTGAACTCAAAATATTCAACTTCAGGCACTTGTATTTTTAGACCATTTATTTCACAACGAACAATCTGAAGCCGTGTGTTTTCTCCATAACTACTGTGTTGCTACTCGCTGCATTTAACTGTTATAATGTGTCCAGAGCTCACAGTATACACAACATACTGTACTTTTAATAACCATTTGCAAACAGAACAGGAAATGGCTCCTGTTAAATGAATGTAAACAAGCAGTTCTATTGTGAAAGTAATTACTCCAGTCCACGTGCTCCCGACGGAGACGAGGTTTAATAAGGCCAAAGAAACAGCAAAACATACAAGTGTGAAATATATTAAACAAACCAATTGTGCTCCGTGGGAAAGCCTGAAATAACTGGTGAGGCAGTATACTGGTTTAGTCCTGGTTTAGTCCTGGTTTAGTCCTGGTTTAGTCCTGCTTTAGTCCTGCTTTAGTCCTGCTTTAGTCCTGCTTTAGTCCTGCTTTAGTCCTGCTTTTTAGTCCTGGAGAAGTTTCCTGGTTTAGTTCTAGTCTAGTCCTGGTCTAATCCTGTTTAGTCCTAGTCTTTAGTCCTGGTTCAGTCTTGCTTTAGTCCTGGTTTAGTCCTGGTCTATTCCTGGAGAAGTTTCCTGGTTTAGTTCTAGTCTAGTCCTGGTCTAATCCTGTTTAGTCCTAGTCTAGTCCTGGTTCAGTCTTGCTTTAGTCCTGGTTTAGTCCTGGTCTATTCCTGGAGAAGTTTCCTGGTTTAGTCCTAGTCTAGTCCTGGTCTAATCCCGTTTAGTCCTAGTCTAGTCCTGGTTCAGTCTTGCTTTAGTCCTGGTTTAGTCCTGGTCTATTCCTGGAGAAGTTTCCTGGTTTTAGTTCTAGTCTAGTCCTGGTCTAATCCCGTTTAGTCCTAGTCTAGTGGTTCAGGTTCAGTCTTGCTTTAGTCCTGGTCTATTCCTGGAGAAGTTTCCTGGTTTAGTCCTTGTCTAGTCCTGGTCTAATCCTGTTTAGTCCTTGTCTAGTCCTGGTTTAGTCCTGGTGTAGTCCTGCTTTAGTCCTCGTCTATTCCTGGAGAAGTTTCCTGGTTTAGTCCTTGTCTAGTCCTGGTCTAATCCCGTTTAGTCCTAGTCTAGTCCTGGTTCAGTCTTGCTTTAGTCCTGGTTTAGTTCTGCTTTAGTCCTGGTCTATTCCTGAACAAGTTTCCTGGTTTAGTCCTAGTCTAGTCCTGGTTCAGTCTTGCTTTAGTCCTGGTTCAGTCTTGCTTTAGTCCTGGTTTAGTCCTGGTTCAGTCCTGCTCTGGTCCTGGTTTAGTCACAGTTTGGTTGTGCTTTAGTCCTGGTGTAGTCCTAGGCTCTGATTTCCGATATGTTTGACAACACTACTATGTTTTAACTGCAGAGGTCATTATTAAAATACTTTGACTGTGTTGAAGATACTACACAATGATAATATAGTGTATAGGCCTAGGCTCAATTACCGCTCACTTAAAGGCTAGCAAAACTAGGGTGACCACTCGTTCCTGTTTACTCGGGACAGTCTCCATTTTGAGCCCCGTGCCCCCTGTCCCAGTAGATTTTCCTAAAACCACTGATGTGTCCCAGTTTTATACAAGAACTGTCCCAGGTGTTCCTATTTCTGACCAATCGGATCAACCTCCAAGAGTGTCCCACTTTTAATTTTTTAAAATCTGGTCACCCTCATAGACTGTATATATAAATGGACAAAGCTAACCTGCTAACTGCTGCGTTCCACACAGGAAGTGAGCATGAGCGCACTTCCTGCTCCTCAACCATCAAAACTGCTACTGTCAAGCTTGTCACTTTGGTCTTAAAATGTTCACATTAACCCTCTGTAGATGATCCAAATGTTTTAATTTAGCTATTTTATCCGTAAATCATGAACATTAATAACAGACCAATGAGGCGCCTTCTTTCCCTGAAGTCGCTCCCGCTAGCGTTAGCTGGTTAGCAACGCTGTCACTCAAATCTGTTGCTGTGTGGGCAGGAAGGGGCTTTACCTTCAACAGCCTCGCTCCGGATTGGATCTTTGGTTGCTATGATACTCGCGACTTGCAAGTATGAAACTCGACTATGTCACGACCCCACGCCTCCGGCTCCTCCTGCAGCTGCGTGTGTCGTCCCTGCTGCTGATCCTTGTTTTCTGTGTGCGGGCTTTGAACCGACAGACCTCTCTTGCGATTGGTGCATTGCTCGCAAGCTGACACCTGATTGGCTCCTGGGCTCTACGTGCTGATTGGTGCGACGCCCTAGAGCCTGGCCACTCCTGGGCCTTCACCTGCAGCTGCCACACCCTAAAAGGACCCGCCCCCCGCCACACCTGGGTGCTGGGTTCTGTCAGTGAACTGCACGCCACTTTTGATCTGCGTCTCTGTGTGATCTTTGTAAATCGAGACACTGGTTCGCTTTTGTGTTTTTGGATTTTGTATACTTTTCTTTTGGTTTTAACATTCCTTTTTAATAACATTTTTTCTTCCTGTTTTGTTACTCCCCCTGTCCCTAGGTGAGCTGGATTGTAAAAGACAATGAGTGACGTCCCTTAGTCCACTTCTTTATACAGTCTATGGTCAGTGAAATATTTTTTATAATAAGCCTATGTCCACTGCATTTGCCAAGAGCCAATATCTATCTTCCAGCACAATCATTGTCAAACTGCTGTGACTTGCTATATTTTAGGTGCAATTTGTCCAGCATAACGTCAGATTAAGAAATGTTAATTACACGGCTGTTAGCTTTTATGCTAATGTTGGCGCTAATTGCTATTTCACTAAACTAAGCTAAACATTTCTTGGTGCTGTAATGCTTTGTGTTCAGTCTCTGGTGTGACTCATGTGGCTGAGTCAATGTCAGACACGAAAAACAGCCCTGCTTTTTAAAAAATAATTTGTGGTGTTTGGCACAAAGAAATCAGATTTAATGTTTCTCTTTCACTTTTGTCTTTTGCATAACTTGTCAAAACCTGCACAGGTGTGAACTATCATGGTGTATCCTGGTTAGTTGTACATCTGATTATTAGTCCTGGTGTCCCTGGTGTATCAATTAGTCTGGTGTACTCCTGGTTTAGTCAGATAATGGTGTAGTCCTGGTTTAGCCCTGGTCCTGGTGTAGTCCCTGGTGTAGTCCTGTTTAGTCCTGGTGTAGTCCTGGTGTAGCCCTGGTGTAGTCCTGGTTTAGTCCTGGTGTAGTGCCTGGTGTAGCCACTGGTGTAGTCCTGGTGTAGTAGCCCTGTGTAGCCCTGGTGTAGCCCTGGTGTAGCCCTGGTGTAGTCCTCCTGGTGTAGCCCTGGTGTAGCCCTGGCCCTGTAGTCCTGGTGTAGCCCTGGTGTAGCCCTGGTGTAGCCCTGGTGTAGCCCTGAGTGTAGCCCTGGTGTAGCCCTGGTGTAGTCCTGGTGTAGCCCTGGTGTAGCCCTGGTGTAGCCCTGGTGTAGTCCTGGTGTAGTCCTGGTGTAGCCCTGGTGTAGCCCTGGTGTAGTCCTGGTGTAGCCCTGGTGTAGCCCTGGTGTAGCCCTGGTGTAGTCCTGGTGTAGTCCTGGTGTAGTCCTGGTTTAGCCCTGGTGTAGCCCTGGTGTAGCCCTGGTGTAGCCCTGGTGTAGTCCTGGTGTAGCCCTGGTTTAGTCCTGGTGTAGTCCTGGTGTAGTCCTGGTGTAGCCCTGGTGTAGTCCTGGTTTAGTCCTGGTGTAGCCCTGGTGTAGTCCTGCTTTAGTCCTGCTTTAGTCCTGATTTAGTCCTGATTTAGTCCCTGGTTTAGTGCTGGTTTAGGCCTGTTGTAGTCTTGGTCTAGTTATGGTTTGGTTCTGGTTTAGTGGTTTAGTCCTACTTTAGTCCTGGTCTAGTCCTAGTGTAGTCCTGGTGTAGTCCTGGTCTAGTCCTAGTGTAGTCCTGGTGTAGTCCTGGTGTAGTCCTGGTGTAGCCCTGGTGTAGTCCTGGTCTAGTCCTGGTGTAGTCCTGGTGTAGTCCTGGTCTGGTCCTGGTTCAGACCTGAGATTTGGCTCTGTTCAGTCCCAGTTTTGCTGTGTCGTACATTTGCTAGTATCAGCCCTCTCTCTGTTATGTGAGTCTCCTTGGTTGCCCCTTCGCTCACCGGTCGTCCTCCTCTCGTTTGGCCCTCCTCCGTCACCTTGAGTCCGCGTTCGAGTGCTCGTCTCTGGGGAGGAGGGCTGTGGAAAGGCCCTGGTAATGAATGGAACCGCGGAGGTCAGTGGAGCTCATAGGCTATAATGAGGTGCGGTCAGGGAGGAGGGAGGAAGAAAGGAGGGAGGAGAGAGAGAAGAGGGGAGGGGGGGAGAGAGGAGGAGTACAGTTTGGTGAAGTTAATCATTTCGCTTCCTGGTTGGACATGGTCAGCAGATATGACGAACACAGAGGTAATTGCATAACCGTTAGCAATTACAAGGACCACAATTTACACACAATCGTTAGACTATTGACCTTTATTTTGTTAAACGAATTGTTAAATTGTCAGAAAAACCTTCCCTATGTGTAAACTGTCTCCTGAGTGGAGTTTTCCGTGCCGATGACATAGGCGGAGGGATTCTGTTTTACAACTCAGCGCTACTTCCTGTATTTTTGTACTTTTCTCCACCAAAGTCCACTGAACTTATCTAAACCTGTTATATGCACTTTAATCATAGACTGTATATATAAATGAACATAGCTAACCTGCTAGCCGTTGCGTCCAAATAAGAAGTGAGCATGGGTGCGTTTCCGGCTCCATCGGCTCCAATTCACTTTCTATTGAAATACCCATCTCTTTATAACAGACAAATCAGACACCTTCTTTCCTCAAAGTCGCTCCTGCTAACTTTACCAACAAGTTTGACTGACAGCAGCTCCAAATTCGCCCCTATAACCGCTCTAGCCTCGATGAGTTTCATTTGGCGAATGGGTGACGTCACACTCACTTGGTTTACTTCTTTATATGACTTGAACACAGAGCTGTGTCAGAACTGGAGGCAGCTCTGTCCATATGTCAGTGTGACCCAAATGAGAACAGTCACTAAACATGTGACAGTCCTACAGTCAGAATGAGGAAAGGTTTTTTTTTTATTTTTTTTTTTTGCCATGATCAGTGAACAAAATACACAACCTGCTTGGGCGATACAGTGCAACATAAAAAAAAATTAAAATAATAATAATAATAATTGTTAACTGTTATTATTATTATTACTATAAATATACAATCATGCATAAAGGTGTTATTGCTCACTTTGAATATTTCAGCCATTGTTTTAGTGTAGTTTTACTTTCTCATCCAACAATCTATTTTTGATTATCATTCTTAAAGCCCCAAAGTTTAACATTTCAGACAAAAAACATGAAAAACACCCTTACTTTCCATAGATCTAACTCGTATTTCAGGTCTGATTTAGATCCATACAGAGCAACATTCTCCCTATTATTTCAAAAACAATTTTTCCATGTAGTTGTAGTTGCTTCCTCTTCTCATGACCCTCTCACAGTTTTTTGGAGTGATCATTGTAAAGCCCCAAAGTGATCTTTAATCATTTTCACCGGCACAGGCCCACTGTGACGTACTTACTTCGTTCTCCAATTTTTTTTTTTCCTTAATCGATGACACTCGTAGGATTCGGCAGCGTCGTGTATTTCATTTCGGTACAAATGTATGCGTGATCTACAGTTATCCACAGGACGGTCCGACAGCTACACGTCTCTTTGTGGTGATGCAGTTTTCTGTATTAACTCTCATGCATGGGTAAAGTTACACAGTGATGCTTTAAATGTCTGTATAAAACTATATTGCAGCATACAGACAGTACATTCAGCCAGTCTTGAGTGCAATTTCTGCTCAAACAGCTCATTAAAACGGCATTGTGTAACTTTTCTGGAAGGAAAACCTGCGTGTCTTAATGGAGAAATTACAGTTTTGTCATGAATGCTGCACCATATGGCATTCGATCCCGTTTATCTCCATGGTTACAACTCAAATTTGCCTTCCCCTGCAGTGCTAGTATATATTTTTGTAATGGAATAAAGGGACAATAGCATACTGCGGACAATTCCAGCCAAAGCAATAGCATCTCCATAGAAACGCTGCCGCAATTTACCAAATAGAAGGACATAAGCTGCTTTGTTCATCCTTCTTTCATATCTGTCCTTCTTTACCTCCTCTAACCCCTCTCACGCTCTCATCCAGCCTTTACCTCTTAGTTCCAGCCACACAACATAACTCAGGGCACTTCCTCTCCGCTCCAGCATAACCGATCCCTCTCCATGTGCTCCGACTTCAAACCCGCTCGTATCTGAAGGAAGCGCAAACAGATAAAACGCTTTGGTCCGAATGTGAGTGCGTTTTTTACACTTTCTTTCTCTCTCTGGACGTGGATAATGTTATTTAAGCTGCGCAGATGACAGACACGTGAACAGTGTGAAAGCCCACGGAGTCCTGCCTCTGCTCCACGGCTCCTCGCACACGGGACAGACCGGCGCAAATGTCCGAGTCTCGATCTGTTATGATGTCAAAAGTAAAGCGTACAGCAGGCAATCGTAGAGCGTATTCAGAAAATCTATAAAAATGTAGTTTTTGTAGTGATTTTTACATTGGATGACCTCCCTGCCTTGCTTGGGAGCCTCAAATGTACGTGCAAATGTGTTTATAACAAATAAATCTAAAGAAAATTTCAAGCGCGATCACATGGAAGGAACTCGGGGTAGAGCCACTGTTCCTCCACGTTGAGAAGAGCCAGCTGAGGAGGCTCGGGTATCTGCTCGGGGCATGTCCCGCCGGGAGAAACCCCTGGAGTAGACTCAGGACACGCTGGAGGGACTACTATGTCTCTTGGCTGGCCTGGGTCCCCACTGGAGGAGCTGGAGGAAGTGTCTGGGGTGAGGGAAGTCTGAGAGTCGCTGCTTAGACTGCTGCCCCCCGCGACCCGGCCCCGGATAAGCGGAAGAAGATTATGAACGGATGGATGGAAATCGTGATGTGTGATATTAGTTTAAAAAGTGGGATTTTGTTGAGAGTGCACATTATAACTTTTGAGAAAAGACTGAAATATGATCTTATAAAGTGGTACAACAATCCTACGCAGCTCAGAATATGTTTGTAAAGGTCTAAACTACAGGTGCAACGATATTTTTCCATTACTGCAGTGATTTGATAACGGCGGCAACTCGATTCACGTTTTCGAATAATAAGAATAGACTCGATACTCAGTGCAGATTCTGATACCACGAATGACAGAATGTGATTTTCAACATTAAATCGTGGTACTTTCTTTTATATTCCCACGTGTAATACCTCAGTCGTCCAGTAGGTTCATAGTGGTCCATGGGTCTATACTAGTCTGTGTGTCTTATACTTGTTCTGATGCAGCTCAAGATCTTTCTAAAGCTTCAGGAAAGGCTCATTTCCGTCCTGTGAATGTGACTTTTTGAGTATCGATACCTGCTCAAAGGAGTGTCTAGTTTCGATACTACTTTTAGTATCGATCATCGCCCGGCTCTTCGTTGTTGTTCCACATTAGCGGGTCGTTACAGGATCCCTCAGATGCAGAGGAAACGCCGAGATGGAAGAGTTTGAAATGTAAACCAGTCGGATATGGATTTTCTCACAAGCTCGAGTTACTCTCAGCACAGACCCGTCACACAGAGGACAGGCCAACACGAGAGTCCCGCAGTATGGCATTAATCTTATCAGTCGTATCCAGAGAAAAGCTGGCGACGCTCCCAGGTCAAGTTACAAGTCAGATCTGCAGAGAGGCGAGGTCGCTCACATAAGAATGCATGTTTTTCACAATATTTATGAGCAGTGGAAATATCTGTAATAGAAGAAGTGCTACATCAGTTTAATGCCACACTGGGACATGCAGGGGAATGAATAACATCTCCATGGAGACAAGTTGGTGGCAGGCTCTCCTCCGCAAAAGTTACATAGTGCACTTTAAAATTACAACAAGATGTTATGCTCCAAACACTCACTGAAGCTCCTGTTTTTATGTAGCAATAGTAGAACAAATGTGTCCTTTTAAAATGAAACAATACGAGAGAGAAAGAGAGGGAGAGAGAGAAGAGAGAGGGAGAGAGAGAAAGAGAGGGAGAGAGAGGAGAGAGAAAGAGAGAGAGAGAGAAGAGAGAGGGAGAGAGGGGAGAGAGAGAGAGAGGAGAGAGAGAGAGAGAGAGAGGGAGAGAGAGGAGGAGAGGGAGAGAGGAGAGAGAGAGAGAGAAGAGAGAGGAGAGAGAGAGGAGAGAGGGAGAGAAAGAGGAGAGGAAGAGAGAGGGAGAGAGAGGAAGAAAAAGAGGAGAGAGAGAAAGAGAGAGGAAGAGAAAGAGGAGAGAGAGAGGGAGACAGTGAAAGGAAGAGAAAGAGGAGAGAGAGAAGAGAGAGAAGAGAGAGGATGAGAAAGAGGAGAGAGAGAGCGGAAGGCAGTGAGAGGGAGAGAAAGAGGAGAGAGACAAAGGGAGGGAGAGGGAGACAGACAGAGGGAGGAGAAGAGGGGAAGAAAGAGGAGGAGGGAGAGAGAGGGAGAGAAGAGAGAGAGGAGGGAGAGGAAGGGAGGGAGAGTGAGACAGAGAGAGGGAGAGAAGAGAGAGGAGAGAAGAAGAGAAAGAGAGAGAGAGGAGAGAGAGGAAGGGAGGGAAAGGGAGACAGACAGTGGGAGGAAGAGAGAGGAAAAGAGAGAGAAAGGGAGAAAGAGAGAAGAGAGAAGAGAGAGAGAGGAGAGAATGAAAGGGAGGGAGAGAGAGGGGAGAGAAGAGAAGAGAGAGGAAGAAAGAAAGAGAGGAGAGAGAGAAAGGGGGAGGGAGACAACAGAGAGGGAGTGAAGAGAGAAGAGAGAGAGGGAAACAGAGAAAGAGAGTGGGAGAGAGGGAGAAAGAGAGAGAGAGGCCTGCTTACCTTTTTAGATTTGCAAATGAATAACGTCGCCATGGAGACAATAAGGTGGCAGTTCCTCCACCAGAAAAGTTACATAGTGCACTTTAAAATTACAACATAGGATATTCAAAAGACTGAAACTCCTGTTGTGTATGTAGCCACAGTCGTCCAACACGTCTGCTTTAAAATTCAAAAACTCTGAATTGATTTTTTGTTTGTTTTGTATATTTTTCTAATGAATGTTACGTGCACATGATTAACTTTAAACCTCTTTATCGACACTTTTGGTCGAACACTGATCTCAAAGACATGTGGGATTTTCAAATGTGCTATTTCCAACCCATTACGCAACCTCCCTCTACGATCACACTCCCCAGCCTAAACTTTAAGAAGCTGTACACAAGTTTAGAAATATGTAACTTTTCTGGAGGAGAGTCGGCCGCTTGTCTCCATGGAGATGTCATTTCTCACCATTCAATTAAATGTGTTATTAAAAATACCCCTTGAAAAAATTACTTTTACTGTGAGTCCTCCAAAGATCTGTACTACATGCAACTTGACTCGGTGGCTGCGTCTGCCTGTCTCCATGGTGACGTGTTTAATGTCATACTGTGGAACATTTCAGGCAGTGGTGTTTTAAGTAAGGTTTTGTTAAAAAGTAAAAGTACAAATACTCAAGTAAAATTAAAGATTCACATGAAAAAATCTACCTAAATAAAAGTATTAAAGTACCTGTTTAAAAGAGTACTTAAAGAGTAAAAAGTAAAAAGTATTTCGTGCAGATTTTCAGATCTAATAAAACTTCAATTGATTTTAGTTGAAAGAAAAAAGGCATTGAATGGGTTGTTTTTTTTCCAGCAGTTTTTATCTGTGTATTTTTATTTGCTCATACTATCAACTTTATAAAAATAAACTTCCTCAGACTTTTCAGCAGGTCTCACACAATAATAGAAATACTTTTACTTTTCAGTCCAGTTCAAAAAAGTAGTGGAGCAGAAAGTACAGATTCCTGCTCTCAGATGTAGTGAAGTAAAAGTAAAAAGTATCCCCTTTGTACTTAAGTAAAGTACCTAGTACCTAAAACTTTTTGACACACGGGCCGCACTGGGTTTTGAAATTTGACAGAGGGGCCGGGCCAGGATATATATAAATACACGCAGCGCTCAGTATCCACTTTTCTTTTCTTTGATAAGCTCATTTTTGCAGAAGGGCTGATAAGAGAATAAGAGAGAAGTACAAGGCTGATGTAGCTGAAGTACGCTATAATTTTGTCGTGTTCGGCGGACCGGATTAATAAACCCAACGGGCCGTTTGTGGCCCCCGAGCCGTAGTTTTCCCACCCCTGACCTAAAATGTGTACAGTGCAGTACTTTACTACGTGTACTTAGGTCCCACCGCTGATTTGAAACATCTGCAGAGACGAGCGATTATCCGATACCACGTCAGAAAAGTTACAGCGTGGAGCTTTAAATGTCAGTGGTGAATGATGCGCTGAAAGGTAGTTTGTAGTTTGTGGTCTATCACTCGTCTTTTTTACAGCACTCCTTGATTGGAAGCAAACGGTTTAAAATATCTGGAAAAAGTTTGTGAGAATGGCTCTACCCCACAGCGATTATCTCCTAAATGTCATGTTTCCGTGAACGAGTCGCCGCTCCTGTCTTCCTCCTGATGATGGCGCCGATAACGTGATGTACAAAGCCCTCTGCTTGGAGCACATTTGCATTCTAATAAGCCCCAGTATTGTACACTGCACTTTTCATGTTTTTTCCTCTAACTTTGAGACAGCGTACAAATTGCACCGTGGTACAGACAGGAGATGATAATCGAAGTACTCGCAGCCGTTCACTCATGCAGTTTTGACGTTTGATTTCATAGCTCAGTGGTGGCAGCCGCACTACACAAAATACACAAAATACTCAAAAAACAGAGATACACAAGTACACAAAATACACAAATACACAAGCACACAAAATACACAAATACACAACTGTTCTGTTTTTACAATGGGGTAAAAATAATCAAGTGTCTCGTGAAGTTAAAGAACAATAAGAGAGAGAAAGGAAGGAGTGAAAGAGACAGGGAGAAAGAGAGAGAGCAAAAGAGAGAGACAAGAAGAGAGAGAGCGAAAGAAAGAGACAAGACAGAGCGAAAGAGAGACAAGTAGAGAGAGCGAAAGAGAGACAAGTAGAGAGAACGAAAAAGAGAGACAAGTACGAAGAGAGGGAAAAGAGAGATACTGAAATACGGGGCAGAGAGAGACAGAGAGGGAGGAAAAGAGAGAAGGAGAGAAGAGAAAAAGAGAGAGACAAGAAGCGAGAGAGCGAAAGAGAGAGACAAGAAGAGAAAGCGAAAAAGAGTAGGGAGAGAGGGAAGAAGAGAGAGACTGAAATACGGGGCAGAGAGGGAGGAAAAGAGAGAAGAGAGAAAAGAAAAAGAGAAAACGAGAGAGACAAGAAGAGAGAGAGTGAAAGAGAGAGACAAGTAGAGAGAGTGAAAGAGAGAAACAAGAAGAGAGAACGAAAAAGAGACAAGTACGGAGAGAAGGAAGAAGAGAGATACTGAAATACGGGGCAGAGAGGGAGGAAAAGAGAGGAGAGAAAAGAAAAAGAGAAAAAGAGAGAGACAAGAAGAGAGAGAGCAAAAGAGAGAGACAAGAAGAGAGAGCGAAAAAGAGAGACAAGTAGGGAGAGAGGGAAGAAGAGAGAGACTGAAATACAGGGCAGAGAGAGACAGAGAGGGAGGAAAAGAAAGAAGGAGAGAAGAGAAAAGGTGAAAGAGAGAGACAAGGAGGGAGAGAGGGAGACACAGAGGGAAGAAGAGAGAGACAGAAAGATGGGGGCAAAGAGAGAGAAGACAGACACAGAGAGAAGAAGGAGAGGGAGGAAAAGAAAGAGGAGAAAGCAAAAGAGAGGGGGAGAGATTGAGACCGCGAGGAAGAGAGGGAGTGGAAGAGAGACAGGGAGGGACAGGGAGGGAGAGAGGGAGACAGAGAAGGAGGGAGAAACAGAGTGGATTTCTTCTGATCTGATTTAGTTTTTCTTATTGTTATGGTTTTGTTTCTTAAAATTGACAAAAAATAAAAGCATTTTGGTTTTCTATGACACTGAAAAACTTTTAAAACACATGTGCCATTAATGTGAGCGGCTTGCATCTCCACAAACCCGACTCTTACTTAGCCGGAAGCACCTTCTCCTGCTTTTTTTCCTTGGAAATGTTACTCCTGTGGCTAGAATCTTCCATAAGGGACATGCCACCTCCAGGAAGTATACTATACCTTTAATGTTTTGTCCAATTACATTTACTTACTTGAATAGTACTTTGCCCCAAATACTTGTGTACTTTTCTACTTGAGTATTCATCAACAGCTCTGCCACTTGGGTAAAACTGTAGTCTACACCATCCATCTCTGCAGTTCAGTCTAATCTAACATGGCATTACAGTTGGATTAAATGTATTTCCCATTCTCAAACACTGTAAATAAATGAAGTTGTTCACGTCAGATGTCGTGGCATTTGAGTTGGGTTTGAATTGATTTTGAATTATAATGCAACAATAGCCCGCAGTCGCTCCACAAGAGGCTCACTTGAGATCCAGGCTTAGTTCTGCCTCAGCGAATACGACACAAAACAATTATTGACTCGGGCTCAGTTCATTAGGCTTCATATTAAAGGCCCCGTACCTGATTTTCCCAAGTATTTGAGCAAAATGTGTCTTGCCCATTGCCTGTGTATATAAATGGACATAGCTAACCTGCTAGCCGCCGCTTTCCCAATAGATAATGAGCAGGGGCGTGCTTCCAGGTCCATCGACTATGGTTCCAATTCACTTTCTATTGAAAAGCTGTCGTCTCTCTCTCTGTAACTGCTGCTGTCAGGCTCGTTATTATGATCTTAAAATGTTCGTATTCACATGATGCTGGCCTTTTTATTTCGCTATTGTGTCTGTAAATCAAGATAGGAACATTGACAGACAAATCGGGCGCCTTCTTCCCCCGAGATCGCTCCCACTAGCGTTAGCAACAGATTTGATTGACAGTGTTGCTGAAGGGGCTTTACCTTCAACACCCCTGCTCCGGATTGGCTCTTTGGTTGCTATGACACTCGCGATCGGAAGTCCAAATATGGAACTTGGCTCCAAATTCGCCGCTATAACCGCTAGCCGCTAGATGAGCTTCATTTGACTGGAACTAAACGCTATAGGTGACATCACACTCACTTAGTCCACTTCTTTAGACAATCTACGCCACAGTACAAACATATTGCACAGGGAGCTCTGGCAGTCAAAATAAGTCTGCTGTGTACTGGCTGCATCTAAACATAAAGTGTAGATGTGCGCAGTTAGCATGCTAGTTGTTGTTAGCTTCACTGTGACGCCAAAACTCCACTCCGGTCTCTGAAAGTTATGAAAAGCGCTTATAAACTCATCATGGTGAATAGTTTGGATGCTCAGAATGCGTAAGTTAAGTGAGGAATAACTCTGGACCACTCCAAACCGTTTAAAACAAACTCGATCTATTTTTCACATTTTTAATACAGCAAAAACCTGGTGCAGCTCCTTCAAACGCTTGAAAAATCCAAAAGGAAAAATCAGAAGTCAGTAACTAACTATAATAAATCTCATAGTATCTGCTAGTGACCCTCAAAGCAATATATTTTCTCGCAGAGTCTATAAAAGTTTATGGCTTGATGAATTTGTCCAACCTTTAGCGTAATGTGGAGCGGCTCATTGGGCTGTGGACCTGCACACCGGCCCCGGGGCTTTGTGGGTAATTTGCATTGACTGACTGATAACATTGATTATTCCCAGGGCTCTCATTTGCGGCGCAGCCAGGAGTAACAAAGCACTGACGCAAAGGAGGCTGCACTCCGGTCAAACAACATTCAACTCTCTGGGATACAAACTGCGTTAACCTTGTTTTGGAATTGGAGACGATACTCACGTCGAACGAATGTAACGCCGTTCTGTTCCCGCTGTTCACTAGAAACGAAACTATAAGGGTTTTGGTTCAAGATGAGGTATTTCACTTCTGCGGGGTTGTTGTGTGCAGTTTTGTATCATGCTTTTGTATATTTGTGGAGAATTGTCATGTGGGCGGAGTCTTACAGGTAACAGGTGAAGAGGGTTTGACTAGGACCCTGGAAAGATCGCTAAATTACTCAAACATGCACAGCTAAAACCTCTTCATGCATGTTTTTGATGAGGGAAAAACATTATAATATGGTAGAAATCTCAAAAAAGTCGATTTTGCGTAATACGGAGGTCACGATTTTGACCATGTTTTTCAGCCAAATTGGATCACGTTAAAGACGAACTATGTAACTTTTCTGTTGAGGAGGTTCGCTACTTGATTGTCTCCATGGAGATGTTATTGCTTTGCCTGGGCTGTTCCGTAGTACTGTGTTAAATTTGTCAATAACCAAAGACAAGAGATGATACCAAGGATAATTATGAGTCATATCAGTAAAGAGAATACACAGTTTTATCTTTTTGGGTGTTTTTTTGTTCTGTTTTTCTTTTTATACATGGGAAAGTGTAGATACATCTGACAGAAATAATGATTAGCACATCCCCTACAGAACCCTTTGACATTTCTGCTAGTTAAAGCAAATATTACATTTTTTCCCCTGTTATTTCTTTCTCTATAAAGATGTTGTCTGATTTTAGCTCGATGTATCTGGGAGACGCGGTGTTCCATGTTAACAATGTCAAGGACGTCAAGCAACCATTTTTGTTTTGTAAGAAAAAGATTTTTCCATCTGCAAGCAATAAGACGTTCGGCTGCAGTGAGATCTGACAGCCAAATGTGTTTCTCCCCCAACAGATAGTGGCAAGTAGGTAGGAGCGTGTTTGGTGCGTGAGGTATTGCTATGTCTAAAATACAGGAGAGTGTACACACGACATGTTTCCAAAAGGCTGCAGGCCCTGGACACTACATGCACAAATGTTCCGGAGTGCATTGGGGGGATGGGAGTGTTTTTATTTTATTTAGTACCTAGGGACAAAAATAAGATCTATAAATAAAGTTATAATGAATTATCTGATGGGTGGAATTCCTGGAGGATATGGAGATATGTTGCCAGATATCACTTTGGTTTATATGCATGTTTGAAGGAAAGTCTGCCAACGATTGTTTTTTTTCACGGAAGAAGAAAACTTGCAAAAGAGATTGTGCAGTGTGGAGACTAATCTGCCTGATTTGGTCAAAAAATTGTGAAAATGATGGATTGGAAACAGACGTAGTCCATGAAACACCATAGGGTCGTGTTGCATAGGCATTCAAGTGAAGTCCTTTCCTGGAATCATTTGGGTAACTTCAGCGCTGGAGTTGCCAATCTCTACTGAATTAAAGGTAAAAAGGTAGGTAACTAAAAAACTACCACTACATGACATCACAAGGTGGAGTTTGAGCTTTAGTGATGTAGACAGACTAATAAACCAAGATATGTTTTTGCAGAGATAACAACATTACACTTGTCCCTCGCTATATCGTGATTCACCTTTCGCGGTCTCGCTGTTTCGCAGATTTTTGAGTGCAATTTTACATGCTTTTTTTTTTTTATGATCGTGCGTGCATTGTGTTCTGCGTCTTGATTGGCTGAGGGACTGTAGACCATTATCCATCAGTCTCCTCCGTGTCTCCTGTACAGTACAGAATGTGTTCAGACAAATTTACGTAAATGTTGGATCGACACTACAGCGGAGCGACGCCAGGACGAAGAGGCACGGTCAGAGGAACTGTGAAATACACGTGAGTCACTATTAATTAATTAAACAAGAGAGAAATGTGAGAAAATGTTAATGCCTGTCTGAGAAAAGTGTATAAAGTGCGTGGTGAGGGGTTTTACAGCCTTAAAACATATATAATAATTGTAAAAAATAAAGCTGACTACTTTGCAAATTTCGCCTATTGCGGGTTATTTTTAGAACGTGACCCCCGAGATAAATGAGGGACAACTGTACAACACACAGCCTAAAGCTCACAAGAGTCTTTTTTGTATAATATAGGACCTTTAAGGTGTATATTTGGAAAATATTTCATTTCAGCACTTTTAAAGCTTTCACTCTGCCCGCTAGGTTAAACTTCTTCTGGATGTCCTGAAACTGACTGAAGGTCCATAGAGCTAAATATATCACCTAAAGTGTGTACTCCATTGCAGCTCCATTGATTAAAATGGATTGGTTGGTTAGACAGTTTGAGATTGAAATTGTGAAAAATAGGACTGTGTGTGAGCCAGTTTAATTGTATTGTGCAGTGTTTGTCAGCAGTTCTTCATGCTGAAATCGCTTCTGTTACTATTGGTCCAAATTTGCAGGGCATTTGTTTAATAGGTACATTTGAATGACAATGCACAATGCAGAAGTTTAATGCCATGCTTTGGAACATTTCAGGAAAAGTAATAAACATGGAAACAAGCAGGTAACAGACATCCCACCAAAAACACTTTACACTGTGCAAATTTAAAGGTCCCATATTACAGAAAAAAAGACTCTTTTGAGCTTTAAGCCATGTTTTAATGCTGTTACCTCCTCAAAAACATCCCTGGAGTTGTGTTTTGTTTCATTGACACATGTTTAAGTAACTTTATTATTTACAAATGCTCTGTTCCACCTTGTGATGTCATGTTGTGGTGGGTTTCAAGTTAACAGCCACATTTTACCTTAAGTTCAATAAAAAAAATGACAGTTCTATGGCTCAGATCAACCAAATGATTCTAGTGAAGATGTATGGAGTTTATCAATACAGTGGAGCACTTCCTGTATTACAGCATGACATCACAAGGTGGAACAGAGTATTTTACCATCAAGAGAAGAACTCAGCTTAAATACGCTGGGTTTGTGTTAAACATGTGAATGAAACAAAACACAACTCCAGGTCTGTTTGTGATGAGGAAACGACATTAGAACAGAGATCAGAAAATATAATATAGGCCCTTTAACTAAAAGTATCCGGTTGGTAATTTTGGTCATTTTTGGGCATATTATATTTTCAGTACACTTTATTGTCCCCATAGTCCGGGAGTCGGCAACTTTTAACACCCAAAGAGCCATTTGGAAGCTGGTTTCCATGGAAAAGAAAACACTGGGAGCCGCAAATACTTTTTGACATCTAAAGTGAAGATAACACTGTATATATTGTATACACTATGTCACTAAACAATGAAGTCAAACTATGTGTCTAACGTCAATAGTGAGACGACTGGGAGACAAAATGAGGTTCATATTATTAAAGATGTGCCATGTAACTTTTCTGTTGGACTTCCGCCCCTTGTTTTTCTCCATGGAGAAGCTGTTTTACCTGGAATGTTCCACAGTATGCCATTACACTTATCTACCTCCATGGTGACAATAAAATGACACCACCAGGCATAGGTCACATCTGTGGAGAGACAGCCCCAATCACAGTAAGAATGCATGTTTTTAGAGGTATTTAAACACTTCTAATTGATCAAAGGCGAAAACATGTATTCATTAAAATGCCATACTGTGGAACATTTCAGCCAAACTATAACATCTGCAAGTGTCACATCCTTTGATATTGTAGTGGTGCCAAATTGGTAATGTTGAGGACACAGCCTGAGAAGTTTGGACAGGTTTTATTTTTTTATATATCAACCCATTAGACTGTATATATAAATGGACAGAGCTAACGTGCTCGCCGCCGTGTTCCAAATAGGACGTGATTATGGGCGCACTTCCGGCTCCATCGATTCTTGAAACCGTTGCCCCCTCTCTCTGTAAATGCTACTTTCAGACTCGTCATTTTGGTCTTGAAATGTTCGCTCTACATGATCCTCACTTTTTTTTTTGCTATTGTGTCCGTAACTCAAGGTATGAACTTTCGCAACAGGCTTGATTGACAGCATTGCTAAGGGCCATTACCTTCAACAGCTTTGCCCCAGACTGGCTCTTTTGGTTGCTATGATACCCAAGGTCGAAAATCCAAATATGGAACTCGGCTTCAAATTCACCCCTATAACCACTGGCCTCGATGAGCTTCATTTGACTGGAGCCGAGCGCTATGGGTGACGTCACACTCACTTAGTCCGCTTCTTTATACAGTCTACGATTGAACCTAGAGATTTAAAACGCATTCACATTACGACACATCAATAGTGAGACAACTGGGACTAAACCAGAAACTAAACCTGACCAGGATTAAACCAGGACAGGACCAATCCATACCAGTTGGGGCACATAGGAAAAACACGCAAAGTCAAGACTCCACCCAGTCCAGGAATCGAACTAGGGACCGTCTTAGGTGAGGTTTGTCAGTTTGTCCCTAGAGTCTGTTTTTCCTCTAATGTTGCCCATGCAGTAGTTACAGCAAAGCAATGATCACATGAAACAGTATTGGCAAATGCATTTCTCAGCCTGGTTGCTTCTGAATTTATGAAGTCCTCTGCGGTGTGCATCTCATTATTAACTGATAATCAATACGTCTGCATAGGTCACACAGAGTCTATAATTACAACATGGACCATTGCACATACATTAAAAAGGGGACATATAATCAATTTACGATGTATATTTGGAAAACCTTTCATTTCAGCACTTGCACAGCTTTCACTTACACCGAGAATGCTTAGATTTTTGTCTTTTGCGCCCTCTCCTGGTTGCAAAGGGGAGTGAACCATGTTGAAATCCTAACGAGCGACACAATGGCCCTTTGCCAGGTTCTAGCATCTAAAAAAACATAGTTTACAAAGTGCTTCACAACAAAGTAAAAAGCACAATACACACCCAGAAGATAAAATGCAAAACATAGAAATACAAAGAAATTTTGAATAAATAAATAATTGTATAGTTTAAATCCCTTCTCTTGCAAACATCTGTCTGTTACTATCATGTTGACAATTCATGAGTTTCAGAATGATGAAAAAGTAAGCACCGTTGCCATAGTGATTAACAGTTTAAAACAAAGTATTATATCTTTTGAATTAAAAAAACTCCTCTTTGAGGAGGTTGGTGAGGCTGAACAGACTGCAGAGGAACTAACGAAAGCACTACTACTGCATCAGATTCTTGGTTTGTCATCTCTGCTCTGTCAGCCTCATCTGATACGATATCGCTAAATACGTCATTTTGGACAGGTGTAGTGCAGTTGGCCTTAGCTAAGACATTATCAGGAGAATTTAGAGATAGACACTCAACCTCAACTAAAACTGAAGGCTCCTCAGTCTGTTGAGTTTGTGTGCTGAGGTTTTCTTGAGGTTCGGTGATACCGGTTACCTCCTCCAGTTTAGTCTTTATAGCTGTGTCTACATCTCTGTTACTCTCCTCAGTAGACGGTGTAAGTAAAGATCTCTCAGACAGTTCAGCATGGGTCTCTGTCTCAGCTGTTTCACAGATCTCATCTTGTGAATCTATTACAAGGTCTGAGATCTTCACCTGTGCCTCCACTTGAACAACAGACTCTTGGTCTTGTTCTGTCTTATTTTCAGTCACTGCTGTTTCATGGACCTCTTCTGGTTGATCTAGTTTGAGGTCGGAGATGTTCTCCTGCTCCTGCACCTGAACATCTCTAGCTTCTTGGTCTTGGCTCTGTATGTTCAGTCTCGCCTCTTGTCTCGTCTCCAATATGTAGTTTAGACTGTCTTTCTCTCTCCCACACTTTCTTCTCCTTCTCAAGCTCCTCCACCTTCAGTTTCAGGAGCTCCTCTCTCTCCTCTGGCCTTTGCTTTTCTTCTAACAAGGTCCTCTTCTCCTCCTCCCACTGTATCTCCTTCTGGTGGTGGGTCGTGCGCTCTGTTAACCAGGCCTACTCTTTGTCCAGCCACCCCTTCTCCACTGCCTTTAAATTAGCGATAATTGTAGATAGGATTGCTTCCATTTCTTCTCTCTTAAGCCTTTTTGAATTTAAAGTTGTGTTCAAAAAGGCTGTTGCTAAACCACAGTAGGTGTCGCTGTTTGGAGCTCTGACTCGTGTGTCTTGTCTGTCGACTGGTTGAGTTTAAAATTAATGTGTTTAGTTCTGGTCTTGGGAACAATCTGTCTGGAAACACACTTCAAAGTTGTGTGATTCTATTCTTTATGATGTTCCTGAATGTCACACTGACGTCTCGGTTGCCAGGTTACAGCAGTGGAAGAAGCAGCAGGACTCACATTCTGCTCAAACATCTCCACATTGTAGAGTCTTGATTGACCTGGTTCCCGATGGACCTCTAATTACTGGGACTATCCACATGAAAGAAAAACTGGTACAAAGTTACAAAGACCTCTTCTCTGTCAGTATAAATAAACTAAAGTGAAATCATTTTGTTCACGATAGTTACAGAAAGTGGTGCCATTATTCAACCCCATAGATGTGACTGTTTTCAGTTGAAAGGACGTTAAGCCATAGTAACAACTTGAAGCTGATGTAACATGTTAATGGTTTGTGGTAAAAGAAATGTGTGACCAAACCTCAGCGCCAAAGCCTGATCTCATTCATACACCGGTTTACGCAGACACTGGGGGCGAGGGGGGTTAAGTGTCTTGCCCAAGGACACAATAACAGCATTCATCTGTAGGAGCTGGGATTGCACCGCAAACCTGTGGGTCGGTGGATCTGACCGCTCAACCAATGATGTTTGCGTTGAGGGTGGAATTTGAACCGTCAACCTACGGATCAGTGGAGAAACTCTGAGGCTAAGCAGGGTTGAGTTGGGTTAGAAATTGAATGTCAGACCACTGAGAATGTCAGGTACTACAGTGGAGCGCCAGTGGCAAAACTGTCATTGTGTGCCTCAAATGAATGTGGGGCTCGGATGAATTTATAAGGCATGACAGTAATATGACAAGCAACAAGCAGACGCCCCACCAGAAAAGCTACAATACAACAATACAGTACATTTAACTATTAACTGAAGAGTATCTGTTGGTCTTTTTGGTTATTTTTGTGCACTAGCGTCAATGATGAGACTACTGGAAGCCAAAATGAGGATCACACTATCATGTTGGGAGTTCACCACTTTGTCTACTGTCTTTGTCTACATGGAAATGCTGTTGTTTTGCCTCACATGTTCCTCAGTATGCCTTTAAACCTATCTACAATCACTGTGACAATGACATGACAGCACCAGGTGTAGTTACAGGTCACAATCTGTGAAGGTACGGACGGATGCTTTTAGAGGTATTTAAACACTTGTAATTGAATCTGGAAATGCGCTATAAAGGACTAATGCATATCAGTATTATTCATTTAGAGCAGGGCTGTCCAAACTACGGCCTAAGGGCCAAATGCGGCCCTCAGACCAATTTTTGTTGGCCCTCATGCCTCCTCCTAAACTGCCCAATTGATCAGGAAGTATTTTTACTACAAATTGGAGAGATTCTACCTCTATAACCTGAATAACATCACACTGCATTGTGACATAGACCTAAAAAATAATCTTCCAAGTCTTATTAATGGTACAATGTCTCTGTCAAATATGTATCGACACTGGTCTGTGGCCCTTCGCTTCAAATATGTTTCAGTATGCGGAAAAAAAAGTTTGGACACCCCTGATTTAGAGCCTGGTCTGGGTAATGAGTAATGGTCAGTGGACATGGGGTTTAAGTGTCTTGCCCAAGGACACAACAATGACATTCATGTGTAGGAGCTGGAATTGCGCTGCCAACACAGCTACAATTGTGCTTAATATGCATGGTTATCAGCTTCCTGTTCAGAGGCGACATTTTGAGGACTTTTCACCATTCCACAAACTGTAATTTTATGCTCTGGTGTGTTTGAAGTTGTTAATCGCTATGGCAACAGTACACATTTTACATCACCTGTGGATAGAGTTGAAACCGTGTGTTTTTGTCCGTTTATGACATGCAAAAGCGTTAAACAACACGGTTAAAAGCTCGTGAAAGCCTCTTAGCC
This sequence comes from Periophthalmus modestus, assembly GCA_019594935.1. Lineage (NCBI taxonomy): Eukaryota > Metazoa > Chordata > Actinopteri > Gobiiformes > Gobiidae > Periophthalmus > Periophthalmus modestus. The sequence continues at coordinate 11,773,185 of JAIEZT010000021.1, forward strand.
TGTAACATCCTGTTTAATTACTATTCACACAACACTGAATGAACAACAGTTTGTAATTGCAACAACTGATTATTGCGCGATCACTCAAGCTGTCTCCGGAGTTGTGCGGCAATTAATTATAAATTCAAATTAGTTATCGAGATTCAGACAAAAATAAGACAAGCATGATTATAAATATTTCATTACAGATGCCGGAAATTGTGTTGACGGACCGCAATATGAAAACTGAGCGCCATCTGTTTTAATGAGAGACGAGATTTGAAGTGGAAATCTATAAGAGCGTGCAGAAAGATAGAAAGAAGGACCGCTGCTTACAGGAGATGTACAAGAGCAGGCATAGGCAATATTTTGTTTTGGTTTAATTAGGCCCGACGATGGACACGGGAGCAGTAACGACAGCTGTGGCGTTGTCTGCGCACAAAGGACGAGCTGCATTAGAAATAGACTGAGGTTTGATGAGAAAGGAGTAATCTAGTGTCCAATTAACTCTTCGATGCGCCGAATGAGCTGTGGTCATTGGCTTTGTGAATGGCCCATTTCAATGCATTGGATTCTGCAAATTGTATGTGTATGTACAATATTAAAGATGCTTTATGTAACTTTTCTGGTGTCTATGGACATTACGTGCTTGGGATATTCCACAGTATGGTATTATATGTGTTTGTGTTGTTATAAATACATTGAAAAAAAGCATGTATTCTCACTGTGGCCTTATCTGCGTGTAACTTTTTCGTTAGTGGGTCCAGCAGCTGCTTGTCTCCATGGAGATGCTTAACCTTGAATGTCCGCATGGAGATGCTTATCTATCTCCATTGTGTGTGTCAAAGCATGAACTCTTCAGGTCTCAGAAGCGAAGCAAGGCTGGGGGTTAGTACTTGGGTGGGAGAATGCTGGGAATACCGAGTGGCAAAAGCTGACATTGTGTCTTTAGGCAAGGCACTTCACACATTGTCTGGAGTTAAAGTGTGTGTGTGACTGTCGGACTGTCGGTGGTCGGAGAGGTTGATGGTGCAGATTGGCAGCCTAGTTTACCACCATCGAGTCTGGATAATGCTCTGTAAAGCGTCGTCCAAAAACACTATATAAATCGGATGCATTACATGTATTACTGTTTAGACAAGCAAGTTATAGGTCAGATCTGTACAGAGGCAAGCCTGCTCACAGTAAGAATGTATGTTTTTAAGGTAGGGCTCGTGATTTGAGTGGATACAATTAACAAATCTCAAAGGCTGCAGGTTTTGAAGTAACATAATCTCCTCCACAAACAACTAAATCTCCTGTTTTATTGTGCAAATAATCTGCTAACACTGTAACACGAGTTTGTCAGTATAGTCTTTTTTTATAGCAAATCTATTCACAATCACAAAGCTTGTCAGAAAAATCACATTTTTATTTTTTTTATTTATTTTTTTTCCCCAAACTGTGCAGCCCCAGGTATATTTTAGCACTAAAACAGTTGAATGTGAGATAGGTACTGTAAGTGTAAAGCCATACTGTGTCACATTTTAGG